>JBBBDQ010000533.1:1295000-1580000 GCA_037127315.1 Ascarosepion bandense | reverse complement strand
AACTGTTAGCACAGAACTTAGGCTTACAAAGAGTCATTTCAAATGTAAAATGATGAGACCTAGCTGCCAATCTAGTACTTTAGGGACAAAAATAAATGCCCACTTCAAGGACTTTGCAATACAAAAGAAGTCAATTACAAAGCAAAAGTACATAACTTTAAATGGTCAAAACAAAACATATCTGGGATCAACCAAAGACACTTTTAAGACCAGATGGTTCAATCACAGGTCTACATTTAAAATAGAAAACTTAAATAATTGTACAAAATTGGCTACCCATGTGTGGAAATTGAAATAAAAATTAAAATATGGAAAAGACCCAGACATAATAAGCAGTATAGTGAAAACAGCCAAGCCTTAAAACAGTGGCAAAATATGTAGGCTGTGCCAGGAAGAAAAGTTAGCGATTATGTTATTCCCAAACAAAAATGAACTATTGAATGAAAGAACAGAAATTATGACTAAGTGTAACCATATCATAAAATACCTATTAAGTTCATACAACCATGGCTGAAAACGTTATAATTTCTTTTAACAATTGCGCATTAAAAACTCCCCATTATGTGAGCGTTCAAAAATATCACTGTTATGTGAGCATTCTTAAAAAAAAAATGGTAAAATCAGTTATTGCAAATCGCCTGAAGACACCACACGGTAGAAACCTAGGTTGCAAAATAACTCGTTTATAAATGAAGAAATATATATATAATTTTCCTCCTATCAAGCTTATGGAGACACTATAGCAAGGCAGCATTGGCTCAGTTCATTCTCTTTACTACCAGTTATTAAACCTTTTGCAACATGTTTGCTCTTTAACAGTGCACTATTATTTTCTTGCAATAATTATATTATCAAGTAATGAAGAATATATATATATATATATATATATATATATATATATATATATATATATATATGCTCTCTATTATAATAAAGACTGTTGTGTTTGTGTGTGTATATATATATATATATATATATATATATATCCAAACCCTTGAGCCTGACAGAAGGGAAATATATTTTTGTAGTAATAAAATACTTTTATAAACCATAGTAATAACAAAATTACAATATTAGGCTCTACTCAGTATTGAGCACATTTTAAAAGTAAATGCAATGATTACTTTTAAAATGTGCTCAATACTGAGTAGAGCCTAATATTGTAATTTTGTTATTACTATGGTTTATAAAAGTATTTTATTACTACAAAAATATATTTCCCTTCTGTCAGGCTCAAGGGTTTGGATTATTTTCTAACATCGGCCCACTTGTAATAATAATTATTAGAATAACTTTTGTTGCATATGCAAATTAAAATATGTGTAATTAATAATAATATTGATACCTCATCATTGCATATCAAAAATGCTTTTTAAAAAAGGTACCAAGTGGGTTTGTGGTTGGACTAGTACCTTATATAAATGAAGAATTAAGAGATTTTTTTTCCAATCTCAACTTAGCATTCATTTGACAAATGTTTACATCGCTGAGGTATTGTCTTTCCAATAACAACCTTTTTGTCAGGATTACCAGTACATAATACCTCAGATTATGAATCTAAACTTATTTATAAATGGAACTTTGTCTGTGTGTGTCTGTGTGTGTGTGTACCCGTTACCTATAGACTCCGAAACTGGTGAACCGATTTTCTTGAAAACTTACACTGTTGTACTATAAGCATCTGTGAGTATTCTTAACTCAGTTTTGTGTCGAGGTACCCCTGATAAATATCGAAAATCAATAATCGAAAAAAATCGGGTTATAGAAGAAGTGGTCCGATTTTAATCAAATTTGATACACTCATAGACAAAGACATAAGAAACGATATTCAGAAGTTTCAAGGTTGCAGTTCTTACAATAGTGCAGAAAATCGATAATATATAAAAAAAAGGCAAGATGTTTGTTTGTGTGTCTGTTTATCTGCCTGTATGTCTATATGTTTTTCAGCACTTTTATTTTAGATTTTGCTTCGGGTTTGGCTCTAAGTAGGTATAATTGTAGTTCTTAATCTCAGTCATGATATCATTTACTCAGAGGACTTATTTAGCCTTCAAAATTCAGTTTATGACAATAAAAACTTATTTGAGATCGATACCAGGAAATCAAAATTTGACTTACATCCATTCATTTTTCTTTCAGTCTACTATTTCGCATTAACTAGAAACAACTATTGCTTTTTAGTCTTTCGTGCCAATGTCCAAAGAGTCTGAGCTCCAGGACTATGGATTAGCTTTAAAGCTTTCATTACACCCGAGCAACGCCGGGCTATACTGCTAGTTATAATAATAATTATAATAATGAATTCAATTCATTCCAAGTAAAAAGTATTCTAAGAACATGTGTTGTTTTTTGCTATATTTTGCTAGTAACTGTATTAGTAATCTTGGATTTCTAAAAATGAGGAGTGTTTCAGTCAGTCTGTTGAGTGTCATATACGTGATACATGCTTTGGGCAATCATGTCTCAAAAGAGACATGACTGACTGGGCAGAAGATTATTCCACGGTAGGTTGCCATTGCCTTCTGCGGCAGACTGGTTACCAGCCAAAGCTATAGAACCCAATCTGTCGTATTATTTAATCCATACCTGGAGAGAAGAGACAGATTAATACCCTTTCCTAAGGGTATTTGTGTGTAAGTGAATGCAAGGAATTCAACTGGAATTCAAACTCGGCTCTCTGATTTGTCATTCCGAGTCAATATCCACTGCACCACAAATACATCCCAATATGAAAATGCTTTTAGTGTTATAATTATGAAAAATATTGTTGTGTTGCAGAAAAAATAGCATAACAGACAATTTCCATTACAAAGTATATTAAATCAGAACTTGAAATGATAATTATAATAGATTTGTTGTGTAAACACATAAATTATAGGAGGAAACACGCTAATACATTAATAGAGAAAGTTTTATTCATCAAAAATAATCAAAATATATTTCCACAAATAGAAAGTTATTATATAAGCAAAATTCATAATTACAGGACGAAAAGAGTAATAAAATATATCATGAAAACTTACCTTTGTTACACGGGTGAAGTGACAGGATACCTCAAATAAGATAGAACAATGACTGTCTCCTCCTACACACCGCCTCCTCCTACACACTCTCACTGAATCAGGAGAGTAATGGGAGGGAGCAAAAGAAGCAAGTTTTCAACTAGGAATTAGAGCATTTTAAGAATTTGGGGGACACAAAACACCCCATGTGACTAACACAGGGTTAAAATGCATGAATTTCAGCCCTTCCTAAAAAAAAATTACCTATTTATAATGCAATTTGTCACTGAAAATACATTATTTTTTAACTTCTTTAAAAACATTACCTGTGTATAATGTGGCCGCCTACTTTTCTTGTGAAAAGACTGATTATGAAAACTTGCATTATACTTGAGTGTATACAATCAGCTTCTGTTTCTGGCTAGAAGAACTTATTTCAAGCCAAAAGAAAAAGCACTTCTCAAAAGCCAAACACTTGTAAAATCTGTGACACTCACCATGTCAAAATATAAAATGAAAGTTGCCTGGAGAAAAATTAGTGACATTATGAAGTAGAGTAGTCCCCCTGATTTAAGAGAGATGTTCCTAAACTCTTAGCAGATGCTTTAAATAAATTTCAATTTAGTAAAAAGACCTTTTATATATAAATGTCAATATAATTTTGCTTTTATTCCTCAAATTTCATCTAACAGGCCTGTCAAATTATATATATATATGTAGTTAAATAAAATAAAGACAAAAGGAAAACTGTATTTTAAATGGCCTCTGTGATTCGTCCTGTGATGGACTTCATCAAGGCAAAAAGATGAAATGAGCTTTATTCTAAATTACGTATCTATAAACAAACAAACAGTGTTGGTAACCACAAAGACGCCCACAAATCATTTCAAAAGATTAACAGAATATTTTAGTTTTTAGAATAAAGCTCATTTTGTCTTTTTGCCTTGATAAAGTCCATCACAGGATAAAACACAAAGACGATTTAAAATACAGTTTTCCTCTTGTCTTTATTTAACCATATATATTGGTGTTTCAGTCAGTTAAGTGCCATACATGAAACACGCTTGGGCGATCATGTCTCAAGAGACATGACTAACTGGGTAGAAGATTATCCCGCAGTAGTTTGCCATTGCTTTCTGCAGTAGACTAGTTGCTGACCAAGGCTATAGAACCCAATCTGTCCTGTTATTTGATTCATAGCCAGAGGGGGAAGAGATCTATTATTTATTGAATGACCCTCGTAAATAAATAAATAAATAAATAACAGAAAACAATTGCACAAATGATCTTTCCATCCCAATAATTAAACCACTTTGCTGCTTTGTAATCACAGTCGATTACATAGGAGCAGATCCTTTTACGTGTTGCAGTATGACTTCCTTATGATTGTTGAGACAGTCGTACAACTTAGATCCAGTATGTGGCCAATGTTCACTGGTGTTTCAACCTTTTCTGACCATTTTATTTTATCTAATTTCACTTCTATGAAAATAGCTTTCCTTTTCTTTGAAGCACTGCTCCCATAAAAATCAGGCATATGCTTGGAAGACATAATGAAGGACCCAAAATTTTTAAAAAAAGCACAAGAAACACAACTAAACAAGGCATATGACATGTGACTATCAATAACAGCATTCCCCTTTCCCGTACACTACTGCACAAATGATGTATTGATCTACTCTGCTAGTACAAGTAGTTACATGTCTTTATGCAAGTGGTGTACATCAAAATGACGGAACAAGATTTCATTAATATATTAATGGGAGGTGCTGTTGTAATGGCAAATCATTGTAGCCTATAAACCAGGAAACACTACTATATATATATAGTCATCCACATACAAGCCTGTTTCACTGTATCATAGCTTATCAGTGTGGCTAGACACATCTACTTGCTTCTGGCCTGGATCGAAACTTGACCGATTTGGTGTCAGTCAGAGTTGCTACCCCCTAAGCCATAGGTGCATAGAATCAGAAAAGGGAAATTTTAACATGTTGTATATAAGCAGTGTATATGCACACTAGTCACCGAAAGAACTCTATTCATTTCTGAAGAGTATTGCTTATATCGCAGAAGTGGAAACTGATTATATATATATATATATATATATATATATATAGAGAGAGAGAGAGAGAGAAAAGGAAGTGAAAGAACAGATAGATTAAAAAACCTACTATTCATTTCATTTATTTTTATAAAGTGCTCAATACAAAAAGTAGAGCTTAATCTTCGGATTTTGTTATTACAATGGTTTATAAAAGCATTATATCACTACACAAAAAATTCCATGTTTCAGAACATTATTGTTTTTCTTCAGGTGATATTTCAAAAACGAAATGGTGAAAGTGATTTATTTTAGAAAATATAAAATGAATTCATAGTTATTCACAAAGTTAATGGGGGTGGTTGGAGGAAGTTAAACAATATGATTATGGGTGTGTCAGTATCACACAATCAAAAATGAGAATTAAGTTGAACTATATATGAAGTTGAACATTTAGATTGCATGAAGGCAATTAATGACACCTTATTTGTCTAGGAAAGATACATACTAGGAACATATTATTCACAAGTGTGGACATTGGTTTTTGACAGCAGGTCAGTTTTTTTTTATTATTTCTTATTACTACTGTATTTGTTAAAGGGGCTAAATTATTTAGGTTAGAATTTGAATAAAGTTATTATGGTATACAAAGTTATATTGAAATTATTAAAACCAAATAAGTTTTGTGTGGATCATTAGTTCTGATAAAATAATTATGTAATATTTGAGTATAAATTATAAATGAACATTATAGTTAAATTTTAAAGTGAAATATTTACAGCGTTTACATAATTCTATCAATTCATTTCTACAGTTTAGCTGTATTTTATTTTTAGGAAAATATGCAGCTTTTCATTCAAGCAGAGGGAAGATATGGAATGATTTACAGAATTTTGTTTTTTTCAGAATTTTCCATTTTACTTTTGGGGGTTGTATTTTTTCTTTTAACTGCTAAAAATATGCAGAAATGTATGTTTAGTTTCAGTAAATATTATTCTTGAAAGAAGTTAAATGCAAATACCACCTCTGCTTAAAAGTGTTCTTAGTAGAACCAATGTAAACTTTTTTAATACGTGGGTTTTCATTAGATGATATAATACATTGGTAAATAATAGAATTTGTTAGACACCTATTTTCCAGTGGGTGTTTCTTAGGATTTTGACAATAACATAAATTTGTATTATTATTTTTGTTATTGGAATAATTATTGTTACTTTGGTTTACATGCTGATTTAAGATATTATGATTTTTAATAATTTTTTCTAGATTATTTGTACAACTACAACCTAATTTAAGATTGTTTTTATTAAAAACTTTACTTAGTTATTACTAGAAAAATGTTTCTTAATTAAATTGAGGAACGTCTGCCCTAACTTAGTGCTGACCATTTGTTTAAATGTGGGTGTATTTATTAAGTCCAGTGTTACATCAAGGTTTAAATTAATGCTTATTCTTACTTTTAGGTACAGACTTTTGAATTCTCTATGGATTAATTTTCTAATCTTACCAGATTTAAAATATTTTTTTTTGTTTTTTTTTTTTTAATCATTTCACCCCGAGCAAGGTGGAAACGCCACTGATGTGCAGGGGGTTACATAAATGTAAAAAGATTAATTAGAAAAGAGTGAGGAGTACAAACTAGTTAGAAAGGAACAATAGAAAGCTGAGAAAGCAGGTGCGATGACAGATACATAGGTGGAGAGAAAGGGAAGGTTATACAGGGGAGGGGAGAGAGCTAGAGGCCAGTGGTTAGTAGATGAGTATTGACTTTGCATTTAAATTTCTGGAGGTTGTAGCCGTCAGGAAAGCAAGAATACGGGAGCGAGTTCCACAGGCGGGAAGTGCAAGAGAGGAAGCTGCAGGAGTAGAATTGTCGTCTGCATTTGGCTAGCCTGACTGTGAATGGGTGGGACCCAGTTGCCAGTCTGGTTGCACGGGTAAACACCTGTTGAGGAGGCATCAGTGACTTAAGCTCATCCGAGCAGAAGCCATGAAAGTATTTATAGAAGAGACAGAGGGAGGCCACATTTCGACGATGGGGAAGTGACTGCAGTCGAGTCGCCAGATCAGTACCTATCACATTACAGACTCTCCTTTGGAGCTTGTCAAGAACACTGAGGAGAACGGCAGCGGCACCTGACCATAAATGGCAGCAGTGTGGAATTTTTATAATCATAAGGCCATCATCACTATATAACCCTTTGTCATAGTGTGTTGAGAGGTTGTATAAAGCAAATAAACCAATAAGGACAGAAGACTCTACAAAGTCTAACAAATATGAATAACCATGAATTCATTTTACATTTTCTAAAATAAATAATTTTCACCATTCGTTTTTAAAATATCACCTGAAGAAGATCAATAATTGTTATGGGGAAACACACCTATTCCTCAGATAATGGACTCTCCCTCCTATCTTAAGAGTTAACAGGAAGTTTATAGGAGTTCTTTTGACTTCTGTTGGAGTTCAGTAGAACTACTAGGCAGCTGATAGTATTCGGCTAACTGCCGATTAATAACGAGTCAGCTTTCAGTGGAAGATTACCAAGTTCCTAACGTTTTGGGTACGTTAAATCGATTAGCAACCAACATAGCATGATTATAACCTTATTTACCAAGGCGGTAACGGAACTTTTCAGTGAGAAAACATCTCTGTTCCACAAGAGGTAGAAATGTTTGAATTTAATGAAGGAGGATGAACAAGATTACATAACATATGCAACAAATGTAAACAAGCATTGCGTAGAATTTAAGCTGGCCGATTCGAGCGCAGGCAATGTCAAGTGCTTGGTATATATTCAGGGCCTCATATCAGAAATAGACACAGAGATGAGAAAAATGGTACCAACGAAATTGCAGAGCATTGTAGAAAACAGGTTAGCATAAAAAAAGATGCAAAAAAGATTGAACAATCTGGTGTTTCACATATAAAGAAAGTACAGTACAAAGAAGAAAGTCAGTACAACAAAAAAAAAAAAAAATAAATAATACTAAAAATTGCAGATCATCAAACGAAAATACCAGGAAAAAAATAATCAAAAATTCCCGAAACCGTGTTTTGCTTGTGGTGGATTACACTAGTAAAGAGAGTGCAATTTTAGGAACAAAAAATGTTTAAACTGCAGAGCAAGAAATAAAGATGTAAAAATAAAAAAAATAAAGTCCAACCAAGTTGAATACGGAATAACAAGAAAATTTGTTACAGTCTAGGTAAACAACAAAAAGATAAAAATGCAACTCAACACTGGGTCGAATATGTCCATTATAAATCTAAATACATAGAAGTTGGGGAAACCAACGTTAATAAAAATGAATAAAATCACGAGGTCAGTGACGGGTGAAAAGATACAGTTAATTGGAGAATTTGTCACAAATGTCACATGAAATAAAAAACATGAAAAGTCAGAATATTTGTCATCGAAGTTACTACAAATTTACTTGGTACAAATTGGATAACGGAATTCCAATGATGGGATCTACCAATTAATTCTTTTTGTCATAAGGCAGAAAGCTTAAACAACGAGGCAGAAAAACTCATAAGTAAACTAAAGGAAACATTTCCTACTGTTTTCTTGCCAGGTTTAGGAACATGTACCAAGATGGAGGCAAAATTCCAATTAGAAGAAAACGCTCAGGAGGTATTTAAAAAGAAAAGAAATGTGCCGTTTGCCTCTATTGATTCGATAGATATGGAATTAGACTTGAGAAATACCTGCAGAAGAAGCCCTACAGAAATTCTTACAAGTATACAGGATTACTCCAAATAATAGAAAACCAGCTTCAAAATTGCCTGCTGAAGTGATGTTTGCACATAGGGTTAGATATGTATTCGACAAATCAAAAGTCAAAGCCAGACAGAGAAAGATTTACTCACATAAAAAAATACAACTCATGTGAAAAAATTTATTTCAAAGTCTACAGACAGAACAAGTTGTTCTGGGAAATTGGAGTAACTGACAAGCGGATCGGCAACATGATGTACCTGGTAAAAAATTTACGTGCAAGAGGAACATTAACCAAATCAGAAGATGCTCTTTGGATGTGGTTAAGAGCAGTCCCATGGAAGAAACGCCAATGGAGGTAATTTATAACACATTCGGACTACCAACACCAGCAACAATTTTACTGGAAGTATGCCGATCCAAAAGAAAAAGGAATGAAACGGATCAATTACAAGTGGATCCAAAACGTAGGAGATATACTGCGTTTTTGCTGAGAAAGTCAACTTTTTTTTTCTTCATTCATATTGCCTGTAAAAAAATAGTTTTATCCCTGTGGAGTAAAACTTAGGAGGGGGGTGTTATAGGGAAACACACCTATTCCTCAGATAATGGACTCTCCCTTCTATATTAATGAGTTAACAGGAAGTTCATATGAGTTCTTTAGGCTTCTATTGGAGTTCAGTAGAACTACTAGGCAGTTGATATTAGTCGGCAGTTAGCCGAATACTAAGGAGTCAGCTTTCAGTGGAAGATTACCAAGTTCTTAACATTTTGGGTACGTTAAGTCAATTAGCAAACGACATAGCATGATTATACCTTCAGAGCGAAAACTACTCCACAACAATAATGTTCTGAAATATGCAATTTTTGGTGCTTTTATAAACCATTGTAATAAAACTACACAATATATGTGTGCGTGTGTGTGTATACATATATATAAGTGGACATTGAAGTTAGCATCCAAAAGCACGAGTGTTTCATGCTAAACGCAATCATCAGGCCATGTGCCTGACAATTGTGTTTAGTATGAAACAGACTGTTGCCTCCGGGTGGTAACTTCAATGACCACTTTTCTTTTTACATATGCTCTGATAAAGCACGAACACCTGAATATAGCTTACCTTAAAACTATATATATACATATATATATATATATATATATATATATTATAAGAAAGTTATGGAACATGTAGGTTTTATACCCACTGCTCATGCATTTACTTTTTTAAAGAGTGCTCGATACAACGTAGAGCTTTATATTGTAATGGTCGTTACAATGGTTTATAAAAGCATAGTATCACTACACAAAAATCTTCGCGTTTCGGGGCTACATTTGCTCTTCATCTGGTGATAAGTTGAAATGAAAAATAAATGGGGAAAACAATTTATTTTTGGTAATATGATATGTAAGTGAATGTGCTGGGAGTTTAATACGATTTAGTCAGCAGTTTGTAGCCATAGTGATACAGTCTTGAGTTAGGAGAGGGGTGTGGAGTAGCTTAGTTTTGGACAGGTCACTTTTTAGTTTCGTCTGGGTAATTCTTATATTGGGATGTAAGGTTATTTTATGAAAGAGTAGATACTTTTTATTTTACTACTATCTATGAGTGGATGGAATAAAGTTGCTATTAATGTTGTGTGAGTTTGTTTTCTTTTATTTATACGATGTTCGTTTTTTTATTTTGAGGATTAAACATGGGTATTAATTACCTTTTTGGAGGGGATTATTTTATGCGAATGAGGTATTTTTTTGGTTAATTAAATTTTAATGAAAAATATTTTATTTATTTTATCTTATCCAAAGTCAGTCAGTTAAGTGCCATACGTGATAAACGCTTGGGCGATCATGTCTCGAAAGAGACACGACTGACTGGGCAGATGATTATCCCGCAGTAGGTTGCCATTGCTTTCTGCGGTAGACTGGTTGCCGACCAAGGCTATAGAACCCAATCTGTCCTGCTATTTAACCCATAACTGGAGGGAAGAGACGGATTAATACCTTTCTCAAGGGTATTTGCGCGTAAGTGAATGCAAGGAATTCAACTGGAATTCGAACTCAGCTCTTCGATCTCTCGTTCCAAGCCAATATCCACTGCACCACAACACACATCCGAAATTTGTCTTAATTAGTAGTTGTGAGGAAAAAAAGAAGTCATTTTTTGTTTATTTTAATTTATTGCATATATACAGGTAATAGTATTTGTAACATTCCCCCCAACTGACACGCACAAAAAAATGTTATTTTTTAAAAAGATGTTATTTAACAAGTAATTTATTCATTTTATGTTTACATAAAAAGAATCTAAGAAATGAAATTTGTGCATTTCTACACAGATTCATATCTTCAGTCCAAGTTTTGAACAATAACAACTTATGAAACTGGGAAATACCACATGATTTGAGAAGTTATGTCAGCTTTGAACAACCTATTATCATTTTGCTCGAGTTTCCAAATAAAAACAAATCTGTTTTAAAAGATGAAATTCTAATAATTGGCCAAGATGAAGATATTTACTAAAATAGCTTAAATGTACACACATTTATAATTTGTCAATCTTTTTCAGTGAATATTTATATAAATAAGTGACAGCTTAGTGAAAATTTGCTGTTAATTTGTTGTTTTTTTTTTTATTAACATTAATTCAATTGCTCTTTGTAAAATAGTCTTTTTGAGCCAAATGGTTGAATATCAAAGAGATTGAGCAAAGCTTTATACTTTAAAAATGTTCATTCATAATTGAATAATAAATTCAGGGAGAATGGTTTAATTTTCCCTGCAGCAAGACAATGAATCCAATTATTTTATTATTCTCTCTCCAAATGAGAGATCAACAGTGTGTGTGTTAAAAAAAAAGATATAAGAAAGGTGCATGCATATGTTGACATTTTTTTTCACATCCATTTTTGTAGAGTGGAGAAAAATAAAGCCAAAAGCAAGTTTACTTTGCTGATTGTATTTGAGGCAATCCAAATTCATCGACAGGCACACTGTCCTGGAAATAAAAATAAGAATAAAAAATAAACAAAGACATAAAAGCAAAAAGAACTGCACAAAGTTTCAAGTATTTATAGAAATAAGTAAAACACCAGAAAAATACTACAAAAGTAAATAGGCAACTTGATTTTCAAACAAAATTTCATTAAATGCTTGGAACAATTCAGGAATTTGCAAAGAAAAATTTAGTGTAGTTGCCATTAAACATTATTAAACTTCATTTTCGCAAGCATTCAGTTTCAGATCTGCTCTCTTTTTTTTTTTTGCAGGCTATCCAACCAGGCTGCATTCAAAGTATAAAACCATTTCAGAAAGGTTTCCTTGACATTTTCCTTTACTTCAAAATAATTCAAAATAGATATGTTCAGTAGGATTCAGGTTAGTGAATATTGGGAGAAATCTCTCTTGTAAATAGGATGCGTATATTTTCCTAGGTTCATATTCCTCAAATGTTCACCAAAATCTTTAAAGAAGCTGTAGGGATACAGAAAGTGCCTATCTCCCTTTGGTAGAGATAGGTCATGTGAGGGACTGCTTAGTGACGACACTTTATACAGTAACAAAAGCAGCATTCAAATTCAGTTTGTTTTACAGCAGAAAAATGAAAGGCTGTTTTCTTTTTAGTCTAGGCTGAGGCTAAATCTGTTTCCCCTGTAGCTTCCAATTCCATGGTGCCATTTACTTTTGGGAATATATCTTTCCCAGATATAGCATTACATATTCTTTTGCTGCAGTATATAATTTCACCCAGAAATGTATTTAGACTGAACGATGCAAGGCTGGTAAGATTTTAAAGAAAATAAACATTGTTTTGAAATGACAGAGTGTAAATATCCAGGTGTTAGGCTGTTTTTTTTATTTTTTTATTTTTATGAACTGAAGTTGTTACTGGGAGCCAGAGTCTCTGTCTCCCTTGCTCACTTCACACGAGAGTCTCTCTCACTCCTGCACACATCCTCAAGAGTAATTAACTCTTGGTTAATATAGGCAAAGAAGAGTAAATTATTAAGTGGGTAACTCCCCCCCACAACAACCTGCAAACTTGAGATCATTAACTTTGAATCAAGTTTTATTCTTTGTTGAATTGATATAAAATAGGACTCCAGTTCACAGTTCTGAATTTGAGAAAACCTAAGACTCACTGTTTCCCATTCATGGAATATATCCTTGGCTGAGACATAGATAAATCCAGCTCGTTTTAATTTGGAGCCCTAAAAATGACTTCTCCAGGTACAGGAGTCTCTCCATATTATTTGTAAGACGCTCCCTTTTTGTCTCTCCCTACACTCTGCTTTGTTTTGTAGATATATGCAGCCTTTGAGATTTCACTCACCTGATCAACTCAGCCGATTAGAAACTTAATTGGGGGATTAAAGTTTATTGCTTTACTCGCCTGTGGTTGATCAAAATCTCACAATGAAAAAAGGAAATCTTATTCCTTTTTTTCAACCCAAAAGTATGCCATTGAAGATTCACAAGTTACTTAGAATGACCTACAATGACCTTTTATCGTCCCAGTCAGTGTAAACATTCATTTAATTAACGCTTCCAAAGTGGAGCCAAAATGTGTCTGTTGCCCAAATTAAAGACACTCACAATTTTTTTTATCCTTGACTCCCCACTTATGAAAAGAAAATGAACATTTGAAAGAAAGAAAAAAAAATATGCATACTTCTTTCAACCATGCACCGGAAAACAAATTACACAAGTAATTTTTTTTTTATAGAAAATCGTTGAGAAAATCAGATTTGTTAATTTTTATCATTTATGAGATGGAGGTTGTTGTCAAACAGAAGAAAGAAACTACGAATTTAGGTACCTCCACTCAATTGCCAAAAATAAAAAAACAGCATATCATGATGTTAAAAGGGCTCAAACTTAATAAAATCAAAGCTTTATCATCAAAATGTTTATACTATTATTAAGAAGAAAGATCAAATTTTGTTATTAGTTTTTAAATTTTTTAAAATCCTTTCTAACAGATTCAAATTTTATTTTTGGTTTTCCATCAGCGACTCAGTTATGTTTACATCAGGCGACTTTTAAGAAAATGGAGTAGGTTGAGTAAAATGATTTTGGGGCGAGTAAATTTTCCCTGGCTTTTCACTGCCGGACAAGTGATTTCTTTTTCAAATCTCAAAGGCTGGATAAATGTGATATATTATTCACTATGTGGGACATGCGTAAATATGTATATATAGTTTTCTGTGTAGCTTAGTAAAATAAAAGTCTCTTTAAGAACAAAGTATGTTTGCCATGCTTTTCACTAGTAATTTTCACTACTAGATTTTACGTTGTAGCTGGGAGATAGATTCTAACCCTTCTCAAAGGTACTTGTGTAAAAGTGACCACAATGAACATCCTATTTCTTTGGATTCAGTGGGCTTTAAATCTCAAAGTTAAAGTCAATAATTCAAAACCAGAGAAATAATTCAGTCACATATCAGTAATAATTGTGGTGCAGTGGATATCGGCTCAGAACAGGAGATTGGGGAGCCGAGTTCGAATTCCAGTTAAATTCCTTGCATTCACTTACACACAAATACCCTTGGGAAAGGTATTAATCCATCTCTTCCCTCCAGTTATGGGTTAAATAATAGGACAGATTGGGTTCTATAGCCTTGGATGGCAACCAGTCTACCGCAGAAAGCAATGGCAACCTACCACGGGATAATCTTCTACCCAGTCAGTCATGTCTCTTTCGAGACATGATTGCCCAAAAGCATGTATCATGTATGGCACTTATCTGAATAATTAAGAGTAATTTCAATTCTTGTTGATTGGAGCGAGTTAGCTACCCTTCAAAGAAAAAAAAACTTTCCCCTCATACTGGCAAAGAACTGTAGATTTAAAGTGGTAAGAAGATGGATTAGTATAAAAGTGAATAAATACCTTCATGCTATCAGCACCTGGTTCGCTAGTAGGAACACTAGGAGTAGATACAGCATCATCCAGGTAAGATGTGTCTTCATCAAGGCCAATTTCATCTCCCAGAGCATCAAGTTCAGCTTCTAATTCTGAATCATCAATTTCAGGCATACCATAACTGCGGCCCATAATCTCTTGGACTTCATTTGCTTGTTCAGTTAAGTCTTCTAACTGATCTTGTAAATCCTGAAAATAAAATAAAGGCCTAATCAATTTACAGTTGAATTGGCTCTAGATATAACTGTAAGTTCTATGCTAACAGTTTCTTCCATCTCATTTCTTAAACTCTCTTCGAGCTTCTTGCTTTCAAGGCAACTTTGATGTTCAAAAATCTAAATATAATGTCAACTGTTATTTACTGTCTTCCTGATTTACTCTTTCACTGTTGTCACTCTTTAGAAATGTTTCTGTTTTCTAATTTTCCCACACCTAGTAAATACCTGTGTCTTAGTGGCTTGTTTGGAATTATCTCAACTGAAAAAAGAAAAAGAAAATGACAAAACTGAATTTTGTGTGTCTATATACAACCTGCAACCTTTCAGTAGCCAAAATGGTGCATTGTAGCCAACAGTTGCATTAAGTTAAAGAATGTAAAAAAAAAATAAAATTAAAAAGTAATAATTTGGGTAAATCATCATTCACCGAATTAGTATTATATATATATATATATATATATATATATATATATATATATTTTTTTTTTTTAACAAACTGAAATATTTTGTCATGCTGATTATATAATGTGGAAAGAATTCCTAAGATAAATTCTTGATATGCAAAGACTGATGTGTACAAGTAGTAAGATGAATCAAGTCCGACTTGTATAACGAGAAAGTTTGAACATTATGTTTAGAAGGAGGGTTTTTTATTATTATTATTATTATTTTGTATTGTAGAGTCTGCCTTCATACCTAACTTGGGAAAGAGATAAATAAAAATTTAAGAGGAAATAACTATTACTATTTCTTATTTATTTATTTGCATATGAGTATTAAAAAAAAATATCTAGGGGTTAGGGAAAAAGCATGTATATGATTGAATCTAATAAGAGTCGTATACTGTAAATAAAGATGTGTTAAGTAAGGTATGAACAATATGGCTCAATCAGGATGACTGCTGGTGATTAACATTTACAGCATAATTGATAAAGCAGCTGCCATGGAAACCAAAGCTCCAAAGGAGAAGGGATGCAGGTTCAAGTATTAATGAAGACAATTCACATTGCTTACTAGGTCATAGAATAAGTATTTTAGAGTTGAAAAAAAATACTGACTAAAAATATTTCACCTAAGTAATTTGGAGACTAGTGCTTCTGTATAGTTAAAAAAAAAAAGTGAAAGTCAATAAGGCAGTATTTCTCGACTGGGCAAACTCATCCACCCTGAAAAGTACCCTGGTGTGCCCTACGAGAAAAGTAATTAATTATTTTTATATCTAAAAAAAAAAAAAAAAATCTTTATTCTTAAAACGCTAGAAACACCAAGCACATGGCTTTTATTGTCTCAATCAAGTGTTTGTCATTTGATATTTTAAACTGGATGCTAAATTCCTTAATCTTTAAGGAGTAGATAATCCTTTTCTTTTTTGCCTTCTTCAAGGGATTTAAATCAGTTATTATCGGCCTCTCATTAAAATAGCAGATTATTCATAAATCCATTTAAATGTACAGCTTATCTTTGGGAATGCGGAACCCAAATTTAATATTTTCAAATTTCATGACTAATTTTTCCTTATTAAAATTTAAAGAGCATCCTAGAGTTTTAGTCATTTTACAGGTGTGCTCTGAAAAAAGGATAAGAAATACTGCAATAAGGGGTTTCTTCTGTCTAAATAACCTCATGAAATACAAGTCTTTTATATACAATACAGAGTAAATAATATTGCATTTTTTAAATTCTTGCCGTTATAGCTAAAACAATAAACGAAGTATTTAAGACAAGAATTTGTCTGAATTTCAAAAATGAAGAACTGAATATAATTATACTTTCATCTATGAGGAACGCTCCTGAAATAACAACTTCTATTTATTTCCTTCCACCCCTGATGTTCTGGCCTAACATAACTAAATAGGAGGCAATACTTTTTTGAAATGACTCACATATTTTGGATGTGCATCATGGTGCAGTGGATATCAACTTGGAACAAGAAATCAGGAAGCCGAGTTCAAATTCCAGTTGAATTCCTTGCATTCACTTACGTGCAAATACCCTTAGGAAAGGTATTAATTTGTCTCTTCCTTCTAGTTATGGGTTAAACAGGACAGATTGGGTTCTATAGCCAAATTCCAGTTGAATTCCTTGCATTCACTTACGCGCAAATACCCCTGGGAATGGTATTAATTCGTCTCTTCTTTCTAGTTATGGGTTAAACAACAGGACAGATTGGGTTCTATAGCCTTGGCTGGCAACCAGTCTATTGCAGAAAATAATGGCAACCTACTGCGGGAAAATCTTCTGCCCAGTCAGTCATGTCTCTTTTGAGACATGAACGCCCAAGCGTGTATCACATATGGCACTTAACTGACTGACTGACTCTTATTTCAACTAGTCATTGTTATAGTCACAAAATTTCAGCAGTTGTACTCAATAGCCTTTTTTGCATATTTATTTTTTTCTTTTTTTTTTAAAACTAAACCAAGTATATGGTCAGACAGTGAAAATTATCACTTAATTATCCCAAAGTTTCTAACCATTCATTATTATTAACCCATTAGATAAAGTGTCATTATTTTACTTATTAGAAACTGACTATTTTGGCATTGTATCAAACCAATCACGAGATGCCTGTCATACATATTAATCTGGAAATTTCCAACTAAACCCCTTATTAAATCCATGGCAGCATCCATGTTCAAAGACACATCCTGTATTGGCTAATTCACCCTCAAGGTTCCCCCCCAACCACTTTTACTTATATTTAGCCAGGCCACTACGAAAGTCATTGACTTAGGTTTCAATGTGTTGGTTTCCATCTATGCAAGGAATGACTGTAAAACACTCTCTCCTCCCCAATTTATAGGCAGAAGCACATAAATGCTGGGTTTTCTTCCAAGTCAATAAAACAGGGTGGTTCTCAGTTTCATCTGACTTGGTCCTGGTCTGTCTTGCCTTGAAGTAAAAATGCTATGTTCACTTATCATGTGTTAACCCCAATTCATAGTTTGTGAACTTTTTGCCTTATTACTGTCAATTTGCCTTGCATATATCGTTTGCTTGTTTTTTATTATTTTTTTTCTCTGTTCGTTTCTTTTTCTTGTTATTGCAAACTTTGTCAAATTCTGTTTTTTTGGGGTAGTTCTGCCATTTATTTACATTTAACAATGGCCACTCACTCTAAACACTGGAAAAGGCAAAAGTGATGCCATAAGAATGAATTCTCATTATAACAATCAAGATGCAACTAATGATAGGATTTCCAGAGAGTGAACAATTTCATGAAGTTTTTTAAAAAAATATCACTTCATGTTTTATATTTAATAACCTATTTTTAGCAAGTTAATTAGTATTTCATACTAACATTACATCTTAGTGAATCTGGTACTTAAATATCATCAGAGATCAATAATGAAAACAAGCTAAATGGATTTTTTTTGTTCTGCCAAGTAAATGCCCAAATATCTGATTTTCTTTAAGTTTAAGAACATTGTTTCATTCTTGGATTCACTCTGTATGATTTACCTCAAAGCAGAATTTCAGTGCATTTATTGATGGAAAAGATAAAAAAAAAAGACTACTGGGAAAGAAAATTTAAAACTCCTATGTAAAAGTGATTGTTTCACAAATACATTTTCATCTCAAATTTCTATTAAGCATTCAAAAAAATTTATATTTTATTATATTACTTATTGCAAACTTTGTCAAATTCTGTTTTTTTTGGGCATTTCTGCCATTTATTTACATTTAAAAATGGCCACTCACTCTAAACAAAGGCAAAAGTGATGCCATAAGAATGAATTCTCATTATAACAACCAAGATGCAGCTAATGATAGGATTTCCAGAGAGTGAACAATTTAATGAAGTTTTTAAAAAAAATATCACTTCATGTTTTATATTTAATAACCTATTTTTAGCAAGTTAATTAGCATTCCATACTGACATTACATCTAAGTGAATCTGGTACTTAAACAAATGTCTTCAGAGATCAATAATAAAACAAACCAAAAAGATTTTTTGCCCTGCCAAGTAAATGCCCAAATATTTGATTTTCTTCAACATTAAGAACATATTTCATTCTTGGATTCCTATGTACTTTGTTTTTAAAAATAAAAGTATCTTATTTTCACATTTGAAATATATATGCAAAAGCCAGTGTGTGTTGTTTTGCAATGCACAAAACATGTCACACTAGGGTTTTGTCCATATTTTAGAGTGTAGACAAGAAACACCTTTTATATTTTGCATACATAGGAATATTGTTTTTGTAAAAAAAAATGATACAACTTGTATATTGCTCGTCTCAGATAGGTGTTAAAACTGTTACAAATTGAAGCAATGAATTTAAATTTAATTTAAAATATTACTTTTTATTTAAATATGCTAAAAATGTTTGCTTACAGTAGGTATCTTATCTGTCAAAGATCTAGTTGGTTTTAAGTCTACTTTTCTTATTCATGTGCATTGTGATGCATTGGATATCGGCTCAGAAAGAGAAACCGGGGAGCTGAGTTCAAATTCCAGCTGAATTCATTGCATTCACTTACGTGCAAATACCCTTGGGAAAGGTATTAATCTGTCTCTTCCTTCCAGTTATGAGTTAAATAACAGGACAGATTGGGTTCTATAGCCTTGGTCAGCAACCAGTCTACCGCAGAAAGCAATGGCAAACTACTGCGGGATAATATTCTGCCCAGTCAATCATGTCTCTTTTGAGACATGATCGCCCAAGCGTGTATACGTATGGCACTTAACTGACTGACTTCTTATTCATATATCACGAAAGTCCACTTAAATTCGCAAGTGTCTCAGGGAACAGCTGAAGTATGATCAAAAATTCGATATCTATTATGGTAAAAGTATATTTGGACCATATGATGAGCAACACTCTAGTTTTAATGTAAATGGTTGATATATACCTACCTCAATATCATCAATATTGACATGTTTATAAGCCTTCTTAAATTCCTTCACTCCACCTTTCATTGCATCAACCTACAAACAAATTCACATTTGAATTAAAACGTGTATAAATAACGTGATTAAAAAAAAATGCTGAAATGCAGAAAGAAAAATTTGCACTCTATTTTCATATCCCACACACACAAATAAAAAAGTGAAAATTGTGATAGCTTTGTTGTACTAACAGTTGTCTTTGTATCTTTCAGTGACTGTATGGCAAAGTTTTGCTGTTCCAAATTGAAAGACTGGGTATCCAATTGTTCCCTTTGTTGTTCATACCTACAATGGAGAAGACAAAAATTAGAAATTAAATTTTGATCTATACAAGAGGTGCAACTATCTTCAATATATAATATACTAGCAATATAGCCTGGCGTTGCTTGGGTGTAATGAAAGCTTTAAAACTAATCCATGGTCCTGGAGCTCAGACTCAGCCTAAAGAATATTTGTGTGAAGTTTGGTGAGAATCGGATAAAAATTATGGATTTGTATAAAGGATATACAGACAGATAAACAGACACACACAGACGCACAAACATCTTGCCTTTTATATATAATCGATTTTCTGCACTATTGTAAGAACTGCAACCTTGAAACTTCTGAGTATCGTTTCTTATGTCTTTGTCTATGAGTGTATCAAATTTGATTAAAATCAGATCACTCCTTCTATAACCCAACTTTTTCGATTATCGATTTTCAATATTTATTGGGGGTACCTCAACATAAAAAACCTAGCTAAGAACACTCGCAGATGCTTTTAGTACAACTGTGTAAATTTTCAAGAAAATTGGTTCAGCCGTTTCGGAGTCTATAGGTAACGGATACACAGACACAGTTCCATTTATAAATAAGTTTAGATCTTCAGGACATAATAATTTAAGTAAAACACTTGAAACATTATATTTTAGGTTGAAGTCACTTATCATGCAAGGAAAAGCATCCTAATAACCTTCTGAGTGTATTTTCAACAGTTTCAGTCCCTATTTTCCGACCTAAAAATACTTCATTCTCTGTGGATTTATTACCTGACAATAAGAATCCTTTAGAGTGAACAAAAATG
Organism: Ascarosepion bandense; assembly: GCA_037127315.1. NCBI lineage: Eukaryota > Metazoa > Mollusca > Cephalopoda > Sepiida > Sepiidae > Ascarosepion > Ascarosepion bandense. The sequence goes on along the minus strand of JBBBDQ010000533.1, from coordinate 1,559,134 downwards.
AAAAACTTTGTATGACAAAGATCTTACTTTGTCTTAGATTTTTTTAATAAAGATTAATATATTACTTATTCTTACGAAACACTTTGGTCTCCCTCATCAAATTGTTAGAAAATGAAATTTATCAATTCTATACCAAAATCACAGAACACCAAGCATTTTAGATTAAAAAATTGGAAACATTTGGGTAAAAAAATAAAAAAAATCCACTGGTATAATAAATAATTCAACTTGTGAATTATCACACTACTTTTATATAACATTGTCTTGATAACAGAATTTTATAAATTAATAAATTAATTCAAATGTTAAGATTCATTAACCCAGCATATAATTGAATGTAAAAAATTAAACAAAACCTTATGAACATGTTACTAATTCATCATTAATAGAAATTTTCTACTTTAGGTGCCAATTAGTGTGGATTCATAGTCATGTAGTTGTTAGCTGAATTTTGACCTGAAATTTTCACTGTATAATGCTCAACTATATGTGATTATTTACACTATTTACATTGTTCAAACTGTTGTCCTCATCTTTGTTGTCATATTCACAAGTTTTCAACCATTTTATGCTCCAACCTTCTTAAGTTGATATACGTCATGTTAGGCCACAAAAATCTTTTAAGTGGACCAAGCATAGACACAAATACAATATGGGAACCTGTAATGCAGAATGCTAGAGAAAAAAAACAATAAGTTGTAATATGAGCTCTAGTAAAAATGATTACTGAGACATTAGGTTTATAAGTCCCAAAAATTCATTCATGATCTCAAGGACACATGGTCCAGTGGATAAAAGCATCATTTGAAATAATCTAGTGACTTGACCACAGTAGAGGTGAACAAAAGCTTGAAGAGTTGCTAAAAGGAAACAACTGAAACTGAGATATCCAGAAAGGAGGTGGCATGTGGAACAAGAACAATCTATCCCAGTGAACTAATTAAAGGTTTGAAATTCCAACATGTATCACCTGAAAAAGGTCAGAGTTTACGATGGTTAAAACATTGTGAATATGACAACAAAAATGAGGATGACAGTCCAAACAATGCAAACAGTGTAAATAATTATGATACCTCATTTCAGAAATATAGACATGTATATGTGATCAATTAATTGATTATATTAAAAAAATATTTACAGTTCCACATAAATGTTTTTTTTTAATATTTGAAAAGGAGCACAAAATTTAATAATAGCAATTAAAACAAACATTTAAACAATAGGAGAGAATAACAAAAGAAAAGTTTAGATTATCATAAGATTGTAAATACAAAAAGTAAAAACAAAAAATGCGCACATCTTCTGCATTTCGATATCACCTTCTTATGGTAATATAAATTTTTGTTACTGCCTGTTTTTGTTACTATTTTGTAGTGTCACCTCCACTAAAAGGCAAAGGTAAATGTATTCCAAAGGCATTTATTTTTTTGTTTGTGTCTGGCCATGGTAAAGATATCCCAGATAGCTGGATGGATTTGGATGAAACTTTCAGGGGTGATTGTACTCATGACTGGCATGAACTAGATTTTGGATTCAATTTGGCATGGGATAAAGTTTCTGGGTTATTTTTCTGGTTTTGTTAATAAATTTAATTTTTGCCTTTCAAATGCCAAATAATGAATTACCTCTCTTAGATCATTTTAAATACTGAATTACCTCCCCTGCTTTATTTTCAGAGTGCATTTAATTTTTAGAGCATCAAGTCCATTTTTTGCATTTTCACTCTTGAGAGTAGTGAAGTTCATTGCAGTTACCTTTTCTCATTTTAATAATCATCTCTTGATAATTGCCGAGATGATGTCGGTATTAACCTTGGCAGAGGTTTGCTGTCTTTGATTGCTCTTTCTAGTTTTAATGTTTTTATTATATGTTTATAATCTTGTTTATTATGTCCTTTTTAATTGCTATTATTTAATCTTTGTTGATTTTTGTTTCATTATAAAGCTGCAGACTTACTGATGTACTAATGTGGTGACAAGTTACAAATTTGCATAAGTTGTATTTTCATGAATTTATTTTAAACAAATGTATACATTTTTATACTTTTAACACCAAACAAAAATACTCTCAAATATTGACAGAATTTAAGACTTCATTTTCATTAAGATAATTGTTTGTGGTAGTACAGACATTGTAAACAAAATTATCTTTGAAAAACTATCAAATGAAGTCTTTTAAGAAAAGACAGGATGATATAATTTTTTAAAACTTATCATTCTCTAAAAAGATTAACAAAATATACATACATTTTTTTCTGCTTCAATACCCGCATTGCTTTTTGTTTGACCATATTCTGAAATAGAAGCACCATGAAAATCAAGAAAAGATTTACATATTCTTGAAACATCAAAACAATAATGATTAAGAATGTATTTTACTGATTATAAGACGCATTCCCCCACACCTGTAAAATATCTCCAAAAACCACCCTGTGTTTTTAAATTGAGGGTTGATCACAGAAATTATAAGTTTATGCTGTGGGGTTAATGTCAGCTCCCCAGTTACATCTTATTCTGAGCTCTTGAAAGTAAAACATGTCCAGCATTTCAAAATTAAATTAACAACGTGAAGGAAGCTATTCACGCAGTTGGGATACTTGCATATTGACAGGAAGTTAAATTCCTGCTACAGTAACACCTGCTTAATATCTTTCTTTCCTTTCAGTTTTTGTTTTAACCAAACCATAAAACAAACTTAATTTTCTAAGAACATTGTGCGTTGTGGTGCAGTAGATATTGGCTTGGAACGAGAAATTGGGGAACCGAGTTCGAATTCCAGTTGAATTCCTCACATTCACTTACGCACAAATACCCTTGGGAAAGGTATTAATCCGTCTCTTCCTTCCAGTTATGGGTTAAATAACCTTGGTCGGCAACCAGTCTACCGCAGAAAGCAATGGCAACCTACTGCGGGATAATGTTCTGCCCAGTCAGTCATGTCTCTTTTGAGACATGATCGCCTAAGCATGTATCGCGCATGGCACTTAACTGACTGACTGACTGATAATGAGGATTTCAAACTATAACACCAGCATAAGGATTCAGTAAGAGCATCATATTTTTTACCTTTAAATGGCAAGATATAACCATAAGTTCTATGCTAACAATTTCTTCGTGTTTCTCATTTGTAGAACTCTGCTCGAGCTTCTTACTTTCCAGTCAACTTCGATCTTCAAAAATTTAAATGTAATGTCAATTGTTATCTTCTTAATTCCTGTTCTTCTATTGTTCTCTTTTTAATTATGTTTTTTATCATTATCTCAACCTCAATAACCCCCTTGCATCTTAGTAGCTTTATTATCTTGCTTGGGATAAAATGAAAAAAAAAAAAAAATTGAATAAATAAATATAATTTTATAAAATTAGTTTACCTTGGAAGGACCTTCTCTCATTTTTTTCATTTGATCTTTATATTTTTTCAATTCCATATCCAGCCGATTTATCTTTTTATCTAGTGATTCTCCTCGGGAATCAATCTGCAAATAAAATTGATGTATCATTTAAAGGATTAAAAATAAACAAAAGAAAACGTTTGATTGCTTACAAGAAAGATTAGGAAGCAGTAATTAAAGAATGTTCCTGATAAATTTCTGATACAAAATAAACAAATTTATGTATACTATTTACTAAATTAAATAGTAGCACCATAAAATTTGTCTACTGATGAAATGAAATTAACAAAAAAACTAGTGCACTTATTAATTTCTGTGTTGTAGAGTTGATATCTGTCTTTTCGACACACTGAATCCTAAAAAAAATATATAATCAAATGGGCTATTATGGAGATTTGCAGTATTTAGTGAGTATTCAAGCCATTATCAGTAAATGGAAAAGTAGCACACTTTCAATGACTCACTGTTCACACTGATTATTTGCAACAAAAATAAATAAATAAAATAATGACATTTTCTAAATAGGCAAAAAAAAAAAAAAAAAAAAAAAAAATTTGCAATATCTGATAAATACAGAAAGAAAATATACAAGTGATTAGAAAATATAATAAACTTTTAAAACTTTTGTTTTGATCTGATTTAGAGAAAAGCCAACTTTGGTAGAAGTACATTGAATGACTTGTTGCAAGCAAGCTTTTCTTGTTTCAAATGTCATCATTGTCATTACACATTGTTTAAAATATTTGTCTTTTGAAATCATGTGCAAAAAAGTCTTTGTTAATGAAGTTATTTATGTGTTGTTAAATTAAAACATGAATTATTGTGATAACATTAACAATAACATCAATGAGGTCAAAAAATATTATTTCAGATTTATAGCAAGACTGTTTTTCACCCACGACAGACATGAGTTGGTTTCAAAACATTTCTTTACTTTAACCAACTAGGTTTTTTAGTTTATCTTAACTTGGATTTTTGAGACAAGAAAAGGAAGTGACTATAGTGACTATAATTAAATATCTCGCAATTTTACATTAAAGTAGTTATTAGTAAAATTTATAATAATGTTGGTTGCATGATTTTTTTTATTCAGTCACTTCTTAAAATTAAAAAAAAAAAAACAATAACGTATATGATTCTTTCAAGAGGAGTTAAAATTGTAGTGGACTCTTTTGATGACGTAAAATTAATTCAATGCTATGTTAGTTTAATTTGGGATTGTAAAATAAACAAAGCAATAAAGCTAGGTTTTTTTTAATACTTATTTCAAGAACAATGTAATAACAAAAAATTAAGTAGGCTTATAATTTTTTTTTAATACCATCGGTTTTTTGAAGGTTTGTGTAGTAAACTAGTTTTTTATCACTAACTTTAAATTCTGCGACTATTTTATTTTTCTCTCCAATAGTGATACCTTTCTCATCGGTTTAAAAAAAATAATAAAGAAAGATCAAGAATAAACTAAAAAATAAACAATTGAATTAAACATTGAGATTGTGTGTTTTTTTTTTGTTTTGTTTTTTTTACTTTTAAGTGCAGAAAACAAGTAAAACAAATCAGAATGAGCTATTTTCTCTCACACAACCCCCCAAAAAACTTATTAACTCAACATGAAAATAAATTTACACGACTTTACCATGCTGTTTAGTGTTTTAGGACGTAGGCATGACTCTCCAGACGTCTAAGACTATTACTTATTTTCTATTGTCTGTCATTTGTAATGAATTCTTAAGAAAGCGGTTTCCCATTGCCTTTTTCCACGGTTTGTAATTTATTTTTGAGATTATTCTTTCTTCTACTTTGAACTAGAACTTTAGTAAATTAAATATCTATGAGAAATAAAATCAAAATTAAAATAGTAACTAAAAATCTTATTTAACTACTAATTTTAGACAAGTTTTGGTTTGTAAATCAGGTTTCAATATTCGTAACCAAATCAACACTATTGAAAATACGAATAATCATGAATCATCTATTTCGTAACAAGCTCGATCGTACTTTTTGTGTGTGAAATTTTGAAGCAAATATTTTTTTCTTCACTTTCGTACGTGAATCAAGATTAAAGGTGTAAACCTGTATTCAATTTAAAACTTAACCTTGCTTTTATCACAAAAAGGAAAGAAAATACTAAGAAATAAAGGTGGGATAGTTTAAAAAATACGAAATCAACAAAGTTTAAAAAGTTGATTAATTTTCAAGATCATAAAAAAATTCAACACAATTGAACATATTTTTTCATTTAAAATTTTAAAAATGTTATATTTGTTATAAAAATTTTGAAGAAGTAAATAATTGATAAAAAAAAACAAACCTATATTTTTTAAAGTTTTTTATTGCCTTCTCAAACTCAAACAAAAATATTCAAGCGAAAAAATTGCGTTTATTTAAATTTCAAATTAAACCGAACATATAACAATATATTTTTTAAAATTATTTTTTAATCTATGAAAAGGAAAATATAAAAACTGTACTTTTATTTCTAATGAGATAGCAAAAAAATTAGTGACGATGATTCATTTCACATTTTTTACTGTCTATTTTTTGGGGTGTGGGATCTTTTCTTTTAGAAACACCCCACACAAAAACACTAAGTAAACTTTCTAATTAAAATAATTTAATACTCATAGCAAAAGAGTAAAAAAACCGACAATGTCTTCTTCTGTATTGTGATCATAATTATTTCTAAAAGGTGAACATTTCAAAGTCACAAAAAGTCTTAAAAATTGTTCTCACTCAAGAAGATTTGTTGAGCGAAACTGAAAATTAGTTTAATTTTGTTGATGCACCTGATTTAAATAAGTTAATAATGAGCAACTTACATTGCTAATACAATCATTTAGATTGGCGGGTGGCTCTTTCGGTTTCGCTCTTCCAAACAAACGATTCATGTTTGCTGTTTTGTAATTCCTAGGGAGCCTGTAATATCAAAAAATACAATCACTCTGTCACTGTTTACCACTTGTAAACACAAAAAAAAATGTCAGGCAAGTGACAGGAAATGACGTTTTTATCACATTCGTCACTTCCGCTCGCAACTAAAATTCGAATGTTTCTCTATATTGAAATAATTAATTCTTGTAAATGCATCTTAATAGGGAAAAGTATAGATAAATGATTACTAAATTGAAACAACAAACTAAAGTAAATATTTCCCATCAAAATAAGAATCAGTAGGCGTTGGGCGGTACGAGGTTAACCTAGGCATCAAATTAATCATTTAACCCATTTTTTCAATTTGTTTTTCTGTTGATCTTAACAGGTGTTAATTATTTAAGATAATAAATTAACTGGATTTTTATTTTTGGATATACAACACCACTTCAAAAAGTAGCTATTAGTGAGCGAAATTTTGTTAAAATTTTGTTAAAATAGTTTAAACAGTAAACAAAATTTTGTCAAACAAAATTATCTCCTGTATTTCCTGATACAGAATCAAAGGTAGTAAATATGGCTAGATCAAAAAATATAGTTGAAAAAGAAAACCAATCAGTGATAAAAGATAGTTACTTTGTTGCTTTCCTATTTGGTATATAAATTTTATGAATTTAAATACAGTACAAGATCTCATCATTTTACAGTTGAAATGGCTAGCTGTAACTGTAAGTTCTATGCTAATAGTTTCTTCACTTGCACTTCTCACTTGTAGATTTAGCTCTTGGCATTTTGCTATCCAGTCAACATTGATCTTCAGATGTGTAAATGTAATGTCAGTCATTATCTTCTGACTTGATTCCTGTTCTTTTATTGTACTCTCTCTTTAACAATGTTTGTTTTTTTCCTCATATTTATAGGGGGAGCTCAACCATGTTTATTAAATTGTCCTTGTGACAAACATAACCAAACTCCCCACAAGTTAGGATTATCATCATCAGAAGGTTGAAAGAATATAAGTGTTTTGTTTGTAAAATAAATGGAATTTTATTAACAGAACAGAATAACATCAATTTGTAGGAAGTGAAATTATTAACTGTGTAAATGTTCAAAGGGAAAATGTACTATGGAGTTAAGTGAATCCAGAGTCAATTCTTTTTCCTATTGGTCAAAATTATATTTCATGCTGACTTGTGAAATTTGTAAACAGTGAAGATAAGAGACTTACTTTTAATTCTGTATTTACCATATAATTTCCCTTCCTATTTGATGGAGTCTGCCTTGGTATAGGAATAAGTTGTAAATTCAGTAGTAGTAGAAGTATATGTTGTTGCTTTTCCAAATTGTAGTTTTTGTTTTGTTTTGCTGTTTTGTTATTATTGGTTGAAACGTGTTTCCACAATAGTGAACTTGTAATGAACAAAAACAAGATCTAGATATAAAATTCAAATGCTAAGCACTGACTCATTGATTTTGTTAGAAATTAAAAAAGACTCAAATTTACAAACTTTGCTTGTGAATCCAAAACAAAACTCGTGAAATTTCACACTCTGATGCAAAATGTTTTTCGCCCAATAGAAAACTAGGAAACATCTTAAAAACAAAATTCAAAATTCAAATAATCTTCAATTCTCAGAAACAAATTCTTTTATGAACCTTTTTGCGAGCCTACACGAAGTTTGTTCGTCATCCAATGGAAAGGCCTGAATCACATACAGGAGTGAATTCCCAAATGACCTTTTCAAGCCCCTACAAACAAAATAAAAGATGAGCAAGTTTGCCTGTCACCAGAGAGAAGATGATGAGCATATTAACATGTCCCTTGACAAATGTCAATCAATCATTATTATTATCTCTCTCTTTCTCTTTCACCTCCTTCCTTTTCATCATTCACCTGTCTGTCTCTTTTATACTTGATAACTGAATGGAACCCTTTAAAACTGAGCGTGTACTTCAAAGACATTCCTACCCAGCCATAATGCTCATATATACATACACACAAGTTACTACTACAAAGGCTTACGGCCTATCACGCTAAATACACCGGTTCTCGCTCAATCACCGAAGTTAAGCAACATTGAGCCTGGTCAGTACTTAGATGGGTGAGCGCTTGGGAATACCAGGTGCTGTAAGCGTATAGTGACGGATGTGCGTTGTGGTGCAGTGGATATCGGCTCGGAAAGAAAAATCGGTGAGCCGAGTTCAAATTCCAGTTGAATACCCTGCATTCACTTAAGCACTGTTACCCTTGGAAAAGGTATTAATCCGTCCATTCCCTCCACTTATGGGTTAAATAACAAGGGTAGGACTTGGGGACCCTGCCCTTAAAAACAAATCCCAATGAATCGTGAAAAAGAAAATTGTTGTAAAAATAAAAAAAAAATAACCATTACCCCAAATTATTGGTTATGACCTTAAAATGATCCCATAAGGATTGATAGGTCGTTAAGCCTCAAAAACAAACAAACATACTACTATGAATTCTTGATACCCTGAAATGCTTACTACAGTTTCTCATGAACATTTAACTTCTACCAATTCATGGTATTCTGTTCTATTAATAAATTTCTATTCAAACATACAAAAGGTATACTTTTATTCTGCCACAAATCCACCTTCTGATAATTCTGATAAAACCTTAAGTTGTAGGGGATTGTTGGCTATGTTGTAAATTGGCATTGTACTAGACATGGCTGACTGTCCCTACAGCTACAGAGGTGACATCTCCTGCCACAAACCAAGCAAGCACATTTGATTCCATGAACATGAGAGGTTGATGGATACTTTGTTATCAATTTGTTAGCTTCTGTGGACACTTGATTCATATCCATTCCGTTGTTAAACATCTTGACTTATGTGAAAGCCGATAGATTAAGAATAGATATGTGTTTAGTTTCCTTGCATGTTGCAGGTCACAGTGAAGTAACGTATGAATAATGAGGAAGTAACATGTGTTATTCAAGACAAAACAAAATAAAAAATTTCTTTACAAATTTAAACATTTGAAGTTGTCAGCAGCTTGTTTCAGGAAAAGTAATCAAACATTAAAAAGGTTTGTAGTTTCGGTATTGAATAGAGTTCTTTAAAATTCTGCTGTTCTCATTAGAGACTGATAATGTATTGGCACATGACTTGCCATCGGAGTTATTCAAACGCATGGGACTTTGAAATTTGATGAATAGTCAGGAAAGAACATGTGCATATTCAATGGTCAAACATGAAGTAGTATTCAAAAAACATAAAATAAACTGAGTTGGTTTCACATAAAGTTATGCAATTGTATTCAACATAGATAAAAAAAGGTATATTTCATAGTTGAGAGTTTGTTGGAATTTTCCAGTTGTCATTAGAGGTTGATAATGTATTAGTATATAATTTGACAACAGAGTATTAGTATGGTTGCGAACCAGCGATATTTCCAGTTACACGATACTAAGATAAACAATATAAACATTAGTGTATTTATAATACGCTGCTGTAGCATGTGCAGTAAAAAGAAGGATGAGTTACATGGCAATAACAAATAGGCTTTTAATATAACAAAAACAAGTATAATACATTCAAACTATTTAAGTAAATCCCAAAACAAGATGAATGTTCATGTTGCCCAAATGGATGAGAATGTTTTAGCAAGTATAGCAAAGAAATTACACACCGTCATGCCAGCAATGCTCCTGGTGGCTATCCCCACTAAGGCAAGGAAGGGAACTGGACCTCAGATAAAAAAGAGATTTTTTTTTTGTTGTTTTTTTTTTAATCGTATCACCCCGAGCAAGGCGGTAACGCCACTGATGTGCAGGGGGCTACGTAATAGTGAAAAGATTGGAAAAGAGAAAGCCGGAAACCACATCCTAAACAGGGAACAAGGGATGAGCCTCTTAACCTGTTCAATAGACATGGGTGGAGTGTGAACCAGGCGATAGATCTATCTACTCCAATAGAAAAAAAAACAAAAAAAAAACATGGTAGTAAAAGTCCAGTTAAGAGATTTCTGCTAAAATCAAAAAAAGAATTAAAGAAAACCAATTAAACATGAAAAGCTTAGAATTTAAAATTAGGCAGAAGAAAAAAAAAAGGAAAAAAAAAAGACTTACTTTAACAATATTTCAAATAAAAGATTCTCAACTCGACACGAGGGTCTTTTTTTGTTTCGACATTGAAGGAGCAATGTTTCATCAGGTAGTTAACGCTATTTTAAAAATAGTATTTGCTGACTGATTTATCATAAATACTCAGATCTATTTCTATATTGAGCATTGTTTTAAATTAATGTTTTGAACGTTATTAATATTTTCTTTGTTCCTTATACATTTGGATATATAAAATTACTAAGTTTTAACTTAGTATAAGTCGAAAATGGCTGAATTCAAAGATTAACGGTCTTAGGAATTCTTTCCTTGGAAGAGGTCACTAACAGAATAACAAAAATTTCAAACTATCTGTATCGAACAACCTTTAAACAACCGAGCAATTTAGTATAATTTCGTAACAAAGGAATGGATAACAATTATAAGTGAATAAAATACAAATTCAGTAGAATAAATTAAACAGAATCGCAAACTTACCACGTGCCAATAACTGAAAAAGTTGATAAAATTTCTATCGGACATGCCTGATTTTACACTTGTTCTCCAGAATTATTTTGTTGGCGAGTCGCAGCCCATAAAGTAAGCAGAGTGTGTTGAGAGAGAGAGAGAGAGAGAGAGAGAGAGAGAGAGAGTAACCCGATAGGGGGAGAAGTCGAAAATGGCTGAATTCAAAGATTAACGGTCTTCGAAATTCTTTCCTTGGAAGAGGTCACTAGCAGAATAACAAAAATTTCAAACTATCTGTATCGGACGACCTATGTCACATTTGGTGGTGATGTGGGTGCACTGAAAAATATTCACTTCTCAGCTTTTGGATGAGATCAAAGTGTAGTATCTGTTCTCAGGTACTCACTTCCTGCTCACCGGCCGAAGCAATGACCAGCTAAGGCTAACTTTTTTGACAAGCTATGACCATCTAAGACCAGCTTTGTACCCAGTTAATGCATAAGCGGGGGCTGGGTAATCTTTGACTAATGGCCTGAATGTACACGCTCAGGTTCCCCACGTTAAAAACTGACCTTGTGTCACAACTCACTCCAGTGGGGGGGGGGGATAGGGTAAATCAAAAGTGTAGGATCTGTTCTCAGGTACTCACTACCTGCTTGCTGGCCTGGAAGCAATGACCAGCTAAGACTAGCTTTTGACAAGCAATGACCAGCTAAGGCCAGCTTTGTACCCAGTTACCGCATAAGCGGGGTTTCCTCAAAAGGGAAGACAACTGTTGTTCTCCTTAAGGGAAGACAACTATTGTCTCCCTACAAGGGTTATCCAAACGCGTGGGGCTCTGTCTTTCTTTCTTTTCCTTCTGTCTTTTCTTTCTTGTCCTGTAGACAGTGAATCGCCATTTTATGTAGTGATGGTTGAGTGTTCAATGTTGTGGTCAACATCTTATAGCAAGCAGAAGGTTGATTTGTAGGGGAAGATCAACCATGTTTATTAAATTGGCCTTGTGTCAAACATAACTGAACTCCCATCAAGTTATAAAGGTGTTTTGCTTGTATGTTTAAATGGAAATTTATTTACAGAAGAGAATAAATTTGTAAGCAGTGAAATTATTAACTGTGTAAACGTTCAAAGAGAAAATGTAGTATGGAGTTAAGTGAATCCAGAGTTTGTAGTTGTAGCAAAATGTGTGTTTACAGAAAAGATTAACAGAGTTGTAATAAAATCTGTGTTTCTTTCTTTCTTTTAGCGAATTGTGAGAAAGTGAAAAGGAAGGAAAGGCAATAAAGGAAAATTGTACTTATTGGCATTAATTTTTAAGAGTCAGTTGAAGTGCCTTATTGTTGTTGTTGTTGTCTTCTTTTTCTTCTTTGTTGACGGCAACAATGGTGAGGACAAAGAAGAAGAGATAAAGGATAATAGCATGCAAGAAAGAAAAGGAGAGAGAATGTATGTTGTCAAGGCATGTCTGGTTCAGCGGATAGAAATTTGTTTTGTTACATCATGGAGGATCTGTTCTCTGCTCCCATCTGACTGATTCCACTTTCTTTCTCTATAAATATATAGCAAGAGACTTTTTCACACCAGCTTGTTAACTTCTCTCAGTTTTGTAAATCACTCCCTTTTATTAGTTAGAAAATGATTAACACCAGGTTGCGAAATTTGGCTTCATCTTTTTTCTTCAGTACGGGTTGAATCCTTTTTTATATTGGTCAAAATTAGTAACAATTTAGACTTGTAAAAATATTCAACTTATCCAGAAACAAAATTGAAAGAACAGGAGAAAGCAGTTAAAGTGTAAATCCAAAATTTTGATATTCCAGAATGTATTTAAGTGCTTTAAAAAAATCTTTTCTTTAGCTCAATTTTTCTTATGAAAATATATTTTGTACAACAGGAAATAGACTATAACACTGGGAGATTTCTTAATGACTTCGATTACTAATTATACTCAAACAGCCACTCTATCTGCTACTTGTACTATCACATGAATTGAGAAACAGCAATTGACCCAGGAAGCCAGGACCAGCACCCTCCCATTATGACAGCAACAATGACCAGCAGCCTCCCTGTGGCTGGAAGACCCTGCCTACTGAGTTTGCAAGATTTTCTCAAGAAGGCTGAGGATTATATGCACTTGATTAAGGAAAGCAGTTTACAGGTCAACCCTGAAGAAGTAAAAAAATATGCTCTCAGGACTGTCACTGTCTTTGTCATGGACAAGCGAACAAGAAAAGTTTTCCATTCATCTAAAGACAATGTCTACAAGACCCTCACACCCCTTGGTTTCATGCCCCAGCTGATCATCATTGGTGTTGGGCCCTACATGTGGAACAGGCTAATGCCCACAGCTGATGATTGTATGGTTATGGTCAACAGAGAGTTGATCACCAAAGACATCATCTTTCAGATTGAATACACGAGGAAGACAACAGTGGCAGCCTGGGTTCCTCTCTGCCTGAAGTCTTTGGCTTAGTTTGTAAATGTTTAGGAGAAATATCAAGACAAAATATATAAAGAGCTACAAGAGACAGGAAGATTTAGAGGGACATGATTGCATACACACCAAAGGGACATGACACATAAAAGAAGATGTTTTGATCTTACTCTGACTCGACTTTCTTCTCTTTCAAATCCCCTTTCCAATTTTTCTTTTGCCTTTTTCCATCAAGTAAGTTGGGTTTTTTGTTTTCTTTTTGTCATTTCATGGCATACCATGAGGTAATAATGGCACTAAGTTGCAAGGAGTTACTGGGAGTAGAAGAGATGGGAAGACTTTAGTGAATAGAAAGGACCATAAAAGAACAGGTTTTAGTAAGATAGATTGAGATTGAAAGTTGTAGGTGGCAGGGAAACAAGAAATCAGAAGAGAGTTCCACATGGGAAAAATGTGAAAAAAAGGAACTATTAGAATAGAACTTACAGTTACATCTAGGTATTTGTATATGGTTAGCCACTCATATCCGAGGACCTAGGTTCCCAACTAGGAGTCCATGGACCCCTAGGGGTCCATGAAAGAATTTCAAGGGGTCAAAAAGATTCTAATTCGTACTGGCTTATACTCATAATGTGTTAGATGTGCAGCGCACACCCTATAATTTTATTCATAGTTTTAAACTTGCTTTCTTCTACTTGTAAGATGCTTCTTACCATTGGCAGTGCAAATCTCAACGTTATCAATAAGATGAATGAAATATCATATACAGTTGTGTCAAATGAAGTAATGCTTATGTTTTAATTGCAGGCTTTATTCATATGTTCAATACACTTGTGTGATTTGCTCCCATGACAACACTTACAGTTGTGCTGAATGAGTTAGTGCTGTTTGTCGTAGCGTACACTTCATATGATATTGTATGATTTCATGCATCACACCATAATTGCTACACACTACAAAATGCATCATGGAGGGGAAAAGAGAAATATAAAAGCCTTATGGGCAAACCTGAAGGTGACTACCACCAACTTTGAATTTGTTGTTTTTAATTTTTTTTTACCTTTTCAATGCAGCCTTATTGATTATTAGCTAAACTTTCCGATTATCAAAACAATTTGGAAAAATTTCAATATTTAAACAATTTTAGTGGGGGGAGCTCAGTTTTTCATACAATCAATCTTCCATTTTGGAATCACTCACATTAGGGTCGTTTTGTTTTGTTTTTTTAGGACGAATTGTTGCTCTTGTTTTTGTCTTTTTCAAGTTTTCTTCAGTTCTTACGATGGCACCTTTCTTGGAAACTCCAAGAATGGCTTTATTAAAACATTTCGCAAAGGATTCAGTTGTTGAATATGTGCAAACAAAAAAGTTAATTGCACAGGATCGATTTACTATAAGGTTGTATGAAAAACTGAACACCCCCTGCCCCCGCTAAAACTGTTTAAATATTGAAATTTTTCCAAATTTTCTTTGTCAATCGGAAAGTTTAGGGTTTAATCGATAAGATTGCACTGAAAAAAGTAAAAAAAAATTCATAATCAACAAATTTACAGGTGGTGGTAATGTCATACTGGCGAGTGGTTCCAAAATGGAGGATCGATTTACTATAACGTTGTATGAAAAACTGAGCCCCCACCTAAAATTGTTTAAATATTGAAATTTTTCCAAATTTATTTTGTCAATCAGAGAGTTTAGGGTGTAATCGATCAGATTGCACTGAAGAAAAAATAAAAAATTGAAAAACAACAAATTTAAAGGTGGTGGTAATCTCCTTCAGGTCTGCCACCTTACAAAAATCTGGAAATGTCAAGTACGGTCTCTGACGTGCTGAATGCTGTGTCATCGTTTTTTGACAAACATTTCATTTTACATGAATATATTTTTTACAGAAAAATCTTTTATTTTTGCTGATTTGACTTATTCTGTTGTAGGGGTCCACAGGGGAATAAGTGACTGGAAAAGGAGGAACAAGACAAAAAAGGTTGGGAACCACTGTCCTAGGATGTCTGTCTACTATTTAATCCCTGTTGCAGATGTCTGCTCAGGCTAATTTGTGTTTGTTCAACACTCTCAGAGTGTGGTTTATACTGCAACTACATTGAGCAAAAATTAGTTACAATTTCTTAGAGAGAGTGTGTTATCTAGCAAGAACAACAGTCTGAACCAAGCAAGGATGCTCAAACTCTTGGTCACGATGACTTATGAATTTGTGCTAGCACAACTATTGATGGCTCCCAAAGGATCCCATCTACATTTTCACACAAAGATGGGGTCAAACTGTGGCATAATTTTCAGGCACTTTCCAAAGGTGTTGCATGTTGGGATTGCCTCCTCCAGACCGATAAAATCAAGAAGTCACCTTCCTGACAAATTGACCATAGTGAGATTTGAACCCAAACTTCATGGTCAGAAAGCAAACACTTTAACCACTTGGCTACATACTCATACATCTAGATAGTTCAACAGTAAGACAATGAGAATTGCCAATCTAGGAGTCAGCTTAAATTCATGTAGTTGAGGTATCAAGAAGGAAAGCTCATTAGAACAACTTCCATGAAAATATTTATAGTAAAGGCAAAGAGTTTGTTTTAACATATCTGAAAATGACATAAGGAATTTTCTGCTTAAAAAGAAATTTTGGTGCATAAAGGAATATTTGTGCAACTAATTTTCAGTTTCATAAAAAAGAAAGAAAAATAAACACAACACTCTGTCTCTTCCCACTATTAACAAGTGAAGATATTATCAACCAATGTGGTGTTCAGATGAGATTTTTTTATAAGCCTTGTTTCAGAGCCTGATTACGGTGAGGCTGTGTCTGGTTAATTTTTTGTGTGATTTTTTGGGTGATAATTTTTTGTTCACCCAATATGGTGCCCAACAGCCACTCAAAGTAGAAAATTACAGAATAATGTCATAAAGAGAGGAAGTATATATATTATGGACATATATAGGATAGAAAACATTTGAATCAAGACTTGAAGAAGTTAAGATCAGGTAAGAACCTCTTTGGGGTAACAGTTCAAAGCAGTCCAAATGGAACTTCCTCCTTACAAAGCGAATACAAAATGAATGAAGATGAATTTATCTATTGTACATGGAATGGTGGGCCTTACTGTAAAGGTCTGAACTGATAGAAGTTGTGCCACCAACATAGGATAATATATATATTTATTAATACTTATAATAGCTCTATTTATACTACATTGGGCACTGTTTTATTAACACCTGAATAATATTTTTATACATGTGTATTCTCATATGTATATTTATTAATTCACATAACTATTTCATTCAGTAATGAATTAGAACACTCTCAATTTGTTTACATGGTACATCACATGCTAAAAGTCAGCCTTCTTCTACCGAGTGCCCATAGATCAGAGATAGAATCGCCAACTGATGTCAATTCAGTTGGGTTTCAATATTGGCTAAAAGTAATCGAACGTCTAACCATACTGATGAGCTGTGATACAGCAAAATAGATCTGTCCGTGGATGATGATAGATAGATAGATAGATAGATAGATAGATAGATAGAAGTTATGTTTCACCCCACCTAAAATTCTTCTTGAACTAAAATTGGTTGATTTGTCATTTAGGAAGTAAATTTGACAATGTACTTTCCAAGACTTCCCGGAATATAATATGTCATATTTTATTATGCAGATTAATTTCTCACTCACTCATCAGGAAACTCTGATAGAGACAAAATCAAGAGAAGTCAATGTTAAATTCATTTATTTAATCTAACAGAGTAATATAATTTATAAAAGATTTTAGATTATTACAATGGATAATACATATTTCACCATGTCCTGATATTATTATTGTGGCTCATCAGACCCAAATGGTATAACAGTCAGTCCTTATATATATATATATATATATATATATATATATATATATATATATATCAGACATAGAACACCAAACAAAAGATGAGTGAGTCACATTTTATTTAGGCAATTAATTTATTTTAGTGCTCTAAAATTTTGAGAAAGATTTCTTTCCAGATGATCCCTTGGAAACCTTGAGAACATTAAATCTAACTGTTTTACTGAGAGGTCGGCATTCTCCCATGGTAACCACATCACCAATTGTAACATCCTGAAGCAAGGGCTCATGTGCACAGACATATTTTTATGGCTTTTTTCAAATCTGTTGTATTTTTTCACATAATGAAGATAATCTCTCCTAACAACAATGGTTCTGGTCATTTTCATTTTGAGAACTGTGCCAGTAAGCAGACGCCCACAAATGTTTACATTACCAGTGAATGGACATTTTTTGTCAATGTAAGTGCCTTCAATGGCTTCTTTAGGGGTCTTAAACCCAAGTCCAACCTTTCTTACATATCTCAAAGATTTCTTTTGCTTTTTGACAGCTTTCAAGGGTTCCTTCCTGTTCAGGAAAACAGTAGGCTGCTTTTGAAATGATCTTTCAGTCTGATCACCCATCTTCGTGCAATAAAATATATCTAGCTCAGGTATAAAAACAAGCTAAAGAGTAACCTCTCAGCTGTCAATGTACCTCATACTAACTTTGTGCGAGTTGCCCTGGATAGAAACAAATGAGGATATATGTGCCAGAGTAATACCAAAACATAACAGCTCTTGTGTTGCAGTCAACTATGTTTTATTATAAGCACTTATAATAAAAATATTACTATAAATATTGCTCTACTAAGTATTGAGCACTCTTCAAAAAAGTAATTTAATTATTTTTTTAAAAATTGTGACGAACAACTTTTTTATGACATGTCCCTTCTTTATTACACACACACACACACACACACTTATATATATATATATATATATATATATATATATATGCACTATTGGCCATAACTATTAGGCCATGCCAGTGTTTTAAAAAATGGATGTATTTCATACTATTTTTTAGCATTTATTGCCAAGTGAATAATTGTAAATGAAAATAGAATGATTCTTTTGTTAATACTGCCCAATAACATGTGCATCAAATGAATTTATAAATATTTAATAATTACCTATGTTGCAGTTTCATCAATGAAAGAATGAAAAAAATTAGGGTAATTTGTACAAGTTCATCTTTGCTTCCTTGCCTTGTAAAATTTTGCAAAGTAATAATAACAAAAGAACCATTCTATTTTTGCTTGGCAATAAATACTAAAAATAGTATGAAATACATCATTTCTTTTAAAAAACTGGGGTGGCCTAATAATTATGGCCAGTAATGTATATGTATAAAGTGTGTGTTACTAGGATGTATAATAGTATTCAAAATAAAAGTGAAAGTGATGAAGCAAATGGAAAAATCTATAAACAACACATTTTGAAAAGGAAAATGCATTGGGATAACTGGGATAACACAAATCTTAATGTATTTGTATTTACATACATTTTTGTCTTTTTTCATATCTGGGATAACACAAATCTTAATGTATTTTTATTTACATACATTTTTGTCTTTTTCTCATTTTAATCTGAAGAATCCAGAGAGAGAAGACCCTTTCGGCAAAATGCATCATTTATAAATTTTCTGCTTTGTCTCATCATCTTCATAAATATAAAAAGAAATATTTAGAGGCGTGAGAGTTACTTCCCTTACTAAACTAACTTATGCAATTGAGAGTGACGTCCCTTATTAATGTAATTTTTTTGAACGAGTTTTAGTATTAATACTAAAATGTTTCTCGTAAATTGTTTCTTGAAGCAGATATCGAATCAGTTTTTGAGACCATTCATGAAAAGGTTACAAGCATAAGGCTTACTTTATGCTAAATAATTTGTTGTAATGGATTATATGTCTGATATAACAAAATCTTTTTTTTTAATGTTAAAAAATAGTGACACTAAAAAATGATATGGTTATTTTAGTAATTACCTCAGAATTTTGATTTTTGATGTGTGACTTGGAAAAAAATATTGGTTAGGCTCCATTTTTCATCACAATAAGTAAGTTAAATAAGAAAAAGAAAGTGGAAGTTTTATAATTATATTTACTATTTTGATATGTTGTGTTCTTGTATGACACAAGGCCACACTAAAAAGCTTGCAGTCGGTTTATTTCTCAGTTTGCTCAAACATCAGAATATTCATACAAAAATTGGAACGAATTAGGGAGGTTGCTGAAACATTTAAATTTTGGGAGAATGTTGATTCCTGGTCTGATCAAGAAAGTTTTTTTAACAGTACCATAACCCTTTTTCTACTGGATGACAAGTCATGTTGGCATCACAGGGA
This sequence comes from Ascarosepion bandense, assembly GCA_037127315.1. Lineage (NCBI taxonomy): Eukaryota > Metazoa > Mollusca > Cephalopoda > Sepiida > Sepiidae > Ascarosepion > Ascarosepion bandense. The sequence goes on along the minus strand of JBBBDQ010000533.1, from coordinate 1,539,677 downwards.
ATGTGAGAGTTGATTCCACAGTAAGAAAAACATCTACTATGTGGAACATTAGATACCAAAATCACATATACAGATGCAAAAGCAAGAATTAATAAATACAGTAGAGAGCATAAAGATCAGAACGATGTTAAGAAAGAGTCTAAATATGAAATAACTTTTTATTTTAAAGTGTTGTGTTGCTTCGTTTTGGTATAATTAGAAGATAACACAAAATTGAATTAATGATGTTTATTTTTGGTATAAAACTTTAGGTTTTTACATCAAGTTATAACCTTTAAATTTTGTGTGGATACAGGAGCAGACTAGCTAAATTTTCTTCACTATGGGATGCTAGTAGTAAACGAGCCTATCCCTTCTGGACTCTAGTTGTCAACTGACTAGCGTCTTTCCTTTTTCAAATCTCCTACACAAAACTACTGTCCTTAACTCCTACTTCTTACTCCTACTCCTACCAAAAAAACGGTTCCTTATTTTGCCACCCAATTTTGAATTCTTGGCGTCAGTGTGTCTATCTTTTTCTATTTTTAGAACACTCTCCATTTTATAAACCATAACAGATATTTTTCAAGTTAATTTTATGTTACAGAAATGCAAATTGGTATATTTCCCTTTTGTCATTACTTTATCAAATTAAATGCACCCAATAATGTGAAAACAATTGTCAATTAAAATAATGAAAAACATTTGATATGTATTGTTGCTTGTAATTGTTCTGTAATGAAATGCTGGGTCAGCATTAAACATAGACAAATATACGTTCAACATATATTCTTTTATATTATATTTTGAGAGAGTAAATGACGAAATAAAACAACATTGTTATAATAACAATATAAATTATATTAACAAAAATATACAATGGTGATGATTAAGAATAAACCAGTTATGAGAAGAGATTAATCAATGTAAAAAAAGATTAAACTGTTATGTTAGAAAGTTCAGATGTATGAGTCCAGATAAAAATATATAAAGTTGTTATGTTGCCAAGTATAAATGAATAACTCAACAACAGAATCAGAATATAAGTTGTATTCCGCGGAAAGATGGTTAGTATGTACAGAAGTGATTAGTAATATTTACAATAGAAAGATACAAGAGTCCAATCCGTCGTAAGACGTGTGTATACGTGATTACTTCCGGTACGCCACCGGAAGTGTGACTAACTCTTCACTGACTCGCACTGACTCTTCAGTAACTCATTAGAGACTCTCAAGTGACTCTCTATGACTCATTATTTAGTCGTCCCTCCCAGTAAGGGCAACATATGACACATGGTCAGTTTATATCTGGGATTTCCGGGCTATATGGCCTGGCCAAAAAATGTCTGTCTATTTTTGCCCAGTCGTGCTTCTACCCTTCGGCGGAACCATGACTGGGTTATTGCTCTCTGCTCGGAAGCAGAGAGCTCCCTCTACCCGAAGGCAGAGAGCTGACAGTGTCGTAGAGTCGTCAGTCTAGTGACTCTCTACGACTCTCTTGTAGAGAATCCACCATTGCTATATATAGCAATGGGAACAGTCCATTTGTAGTCAACTAGTAGCGGCGCCCTAACAAAAGTAAAATAAGAAGTTCTCTTGCTTAGACTGTAAGGTTTCAACTGAAAAGAAATTGTTTTGAAAAGATTAGGAGTGATTGAATTATTTTGTTGAGTGAATGTCTAGATGATTAAGAATTTGTTATAGAATATTCTATGTGAAGTAAAGTTTGTAGTTTAACTTGGCAATCTCAGTGAGTGAGTTGGCATGATAAGCTTGCCAAAGTCTGGACTGTCCTGTTCACACTGCATGGCAAATGAAGTGACGGTTGTTGTCTGTTACATGGTGAGTTATCTGACATATGCTTCCGAGCCAACTGATTTAGGAGATGGGGTCTAAGGTTTAAGTATTCTTCAAGATGGATCAACTGTGCTGAGCGGGAAAATTTTGTGTCTCATGCTGAAATTTCTATTGGATAGAATTGACCAATCAAATTGCAAGTTAGTAGGAAAATAAGGAAAGCTATTGGAGCCTCTTTTCTACCAAAAATGCACAAAATTTGATAAGTGAATATCAAGCGATTGTTAAATTGTCACTTAAGCTGCAATTCTTAAAATGTCTTTTAGAAACATAGTAGTATTTATTATCCAATGAAATCTAAAGTTTTTGCAAAAGGACTTAATACAAGTTTCTGTGTGAGGGATACTGCACACTTCCATTTTTATGTATATATCAAGTTCCTTCAAGACACGGACAATCAAAGCTCTCCACAGCTTCTTTTCTTTTGTAACCCTAATTTTTATTAATTTAAAAGATAAGAAAAAATTTCTCTAAAGTTGAATAGAATGAGAAAAATACATTTACTTTTGTTGAGAAAAGTAAAAAAATTGATTGAATCTGTGTAAGTGAATCGTAGACATAATATTGCCTTCCTGTTTTGATGATCGCAGGGCCCCAGATAAAATTGGAATGTGAGAATTTCCTGTCTTCAGCTACCTGAGCTTTTGGTATTGTTGTGGAGTTATTTTCACAGTGGAGGCTAGTATTTGTACTAAAGTTGGTCCTAATAGGTTTGACGTACAAAACGTTAAGAACTTGATATAATATGTATTATGCAGTGTAATCTTGCCAGGTCGCTTTCGTATTTGACTAACTGTCTACTAATATCGTCCAACATCTACTGAATTCATGCTTCTTACTCCTCTTACTTAAATTAGGTGGGAGAGTCTATTCACTATAGAAGGGGTGTGTTTCACCATAACAGGTATGGACAGGCAAGCAATAAGAGAGAGTAAGTTCCTCTCCATCAGCAGTGAAGGGCTGAAAACTTAGTCGAAATGGATTACTGATATTATTTTCATTTTGAGCTGGTAAGATTTACACAGAAAGGGAAAATTGAATTCCCATAGCTATTTTTACCACCCCATTGTGCCTTTTTAACAAATGTGGAAGACAAAATAAGGGAATTGGCTTGTGATTTTGCAGGAGATGGTCAGTCTGAAATCAGCAAGCTGCTAGAGCTGATTGAGCAAGCCATCATTCCCGAAATTACTGTTAAGAGTGGAATTGTGATACTAAAATATCAGCCAGCTAATTTTTGTCACCTAATTTTGATCTTGTTTAGTGTGTACGAAAATTGGATATAAATATATATATAAACTAGTAGTATAGCTCGGCGTTGCTCAGGTGTAATGAAAGCTTTAAAACTAATCCATGGTCCTGGAGCTCAGACACTTTGGACGTGGGCACAAAAGACTAAAAAGTTTGCAGTTAAAGCGAAACCGTAGACTGAAAGAAAACTGAATGGATGTAAGTCAAATTTTGATTTCCTGGTATCGATTTATACATATATATATATTACCGATTTTCTGCACTATTTTAAGAACTGCAACATTCAAACTTCTGAATATCATTTTTTATGTCTTTGTCTATGAGTGTATCAAATTTGATTAAAATCGGACCACTCCTTCTATAACCCGATTTTTTTCGATTATCAATATTTATCGGGGGTACCTCGACACAAAACCTAGCTAAGAACACTCGCAGACGCTTATAGTACAACTGTGTAAATTTTCAAGAAAGTCGGTTCAGCTGTCTCGGAGTCTATAGGTAACGGACACACACACACACACACACACACACACAAAGTTCCATTTATAAATAAGTTTAGATCCACATCTGTGTCATCATGTTGAACTGACTATATTCCGTACCCTTCTACCAGGAACCAGGGATCGTGTTATATTTGCTAGTTGTGACTAGATTGGTGTTATATTTGGTGGCCTGAAGAAGTCAAGTGTTGTATGTGGTGGCCCCGACTAAAGGACTAACACCCTGTAAGAATCAGGGATGGTGTTTTGTCTCTATACAGTCCTCTCGCAAGCCTGGAGTAACCCTAGTTAGTTAATAACATGCAATCCTACTTTAGCCGGTCGAAGATCAATCAAACACAATGTTGGCAAATTGGTTGAGCTTCAGGAAGGGTTGGTTTGGTTGCACCCATGAACATTATTATACCTTTATTATCTCAGAATTGCAAAGGGAAAGATATTGAAGAGAATTATCATTGCTTTCTCTACAGTTTTCACTGGAGAGTTATTTTCCTTCTTATAGATTTGTTGCCATCAAAGGCTAGAGAGCTCAGTTTTAAACTACTATCAAATTAGTACATGAAGAAACAAAATGGATTCATACCATTCAGTCAGTTAAGTGCCATACGTGATACACGCTTGGGCGATCATGACTAACTGAGCAGAAGATTATCCTGCGAGTAGGTTGCCATTGCTTTCTGTGGTAGACTGGTTGCCAGCCAAGGCTATAGAACCCAATCTGTCCTGTTATTTAACCCATAACTGAAGGGAAGAGATGGATTAATACCTTTCCCAAGGGTATTTGTGCGTAAGTAAATTCAAGGAATTCAACTGGAATTCAAACTCGGCACCCTGATTTCTCATTCCGAGCCGATATCCACTGCACCACAATGCACATAACCATAATTCATACCATTACCTAAGGTATTAATAGAATGTGAACATAACGCAATAATGTTTACAATAATTAAATTTAAAAAAGAACATACTTAAAAAGAAAGAAAAATGTCCAAAAAGTGTCATTTTAAAAAAATTATGACTAACAATTTTTTTCTATTATGTCACTTCAGGATGTAGGCAATCATGGCTCTCCACAAATTCCTTTTCTTTATTATCTGGGAATTGCCATGACTTGGAAAGAGTGGAGTGGTTTTTCCATAGATTTCACTTCAGAGTTGTCTTTTTCCCTTCAGGGTGTAGGCAATCATGGCTCTCCATGCATTGCTTTTCTTTATTATCTGGGAATTGCCATGACTTCTTGAGAAAGATAGTAGAGTGATTTCCTGTTTCCTTCTCCATTATTTGGATTTCCGAACTTTCCTTGTTTGCGACTCGTTGCTATTGAAGGCTATAACAAGTTAAGATAAATTATTATCTTTCCACTGACTACTTTCAAAATATAGTGGAATGGTTTCTTTTTTTATTCATTTCACCCCAAACAAAGCAAGGAGTTACTGAGTGTTAGAGAACACAAGAAAAAGAAACATTATTAAAGAGAGAGAACAATAAAAGTAAGAAAATTAAAAGACAGAAGATAATGATTGACACTGCATTTAAATTTTTGAAAATCAAAGTTTATTGGAAAATAAGAAATCAGAGAAAAGTTCCACAAGTGAGGAATGTGAGAACAGAAATTGTTAGCATAGAACTTATGATTACATCTACTTAATCTAACTATAAAATGATGAGACCTTCATGAGAATCTAGTAAATCCTAAATTCATGAAGTCGAGGAACCAAAGAAGGAAGCTCATTAGAACAATTGCCACAAAAAGATTTGTAGAAAAGTCACAGGGAAATTACATTATAATGGAAGAATAATCAAAATGACACATTTTTTAAAATTTTTTCTAATCATTTCACCCCAAGGAAGGCAGAACTGCCACTGCTGCGCAAGGGGGTTGCATTTACTTGCTTTCCCGACAGCTACAATCTCCAAGAATTTAAACGTGAAGTCAATAATCATCTATCTCTCTCTAACCTGCATCCTCTCTCTAATACTTCTTTCTCCGTCCACTCTACTCTCATCAGTATTCTCATTCTTCTCTTACCCACTTCCTGACACCCCCTATAACCTGTTACTCTTTCTCATAACTTTCCTCCTATGTAACCCCCCTGAAAAACAGTAGCAGTAAAATGCCTTGCTTGGGGCGATATGATTATAAAAAAAAAAAAAAGTGGTAAGTGATGATAAAGACGAATAAGTTACAGGGGAGTCAGAGAATGAGTAAGAAAAGAATGAGAATATAGGTTTGAAGAGAGCTGCACGAGAGTAGAGTAGAAAAGAAGGACATGAAACAAGGGGGGGTCAGGGAAAGGAAGCAAGTCAAGGAGATAAGAAATGGCAATTGACTTTACATTTAAATTTTTGGAGATTGTAGCTGTCAGGGAAGCAAGTATAGGTAAATTCATGCAGAGGTGGCACTAGAGAGCTAAGCTCATCGGAGCAGAAGTCGTGAACGTATTGAGAACTTGCTGTTATTTAACACATTTTTACAGAGTTGCTAGTAGTCTTTAGAGCTGAACTTGCAAGATGCTATACACTGTTTCATTCTTTCAGCAAATAACAGCTTAGCATCATTTAAGATCCTCTTGCATTGATTATAAGCAGAGGCAAAAAGGTGCCTATTATGGTCAGGGTGCATGGCTTTGATAAAGCCGGAAGAAGTGATTCTTGTGGGTAATAGCAGCCAAGCAAATAGTGGTGAGCCAGGGGTACGAATGGTGTTTAAGTCGTAACTTCCCAGCTGGGATGAAAGCATCGATGCCAGCTTTAATCCAAGAGGAAACCTCAAACGCACAGTCTTCGATGGGAAGGATAAAAACTTTGTTCCAACAGACATCACACAAGAAATCACGAAACAACTCCCAGTCTGTGCTTTTTAGCGTTCATGGCTGTGTAGTAGCAGAATGTAAAGTCTTTGTTCCTTCCTCTTTTTAGTAGGTTGTGACAGGTTGAGAGAGAGGCAATACAAATAAAGGAGTGGTACTTAACAAGTGTCCATTTAGTCCTTGTGTTGTTCTCTTTAGCAGCGTGGTGTGAAAATGAAGAATAAGACGTTGGAAGAAGAAGTTGAATAAACTGTAGGGATTGGCATGGAGTAAAAAAGAAGAAAAGAAAATTGGAAGAAGAGGTCAAATGAAACGGTGAAGTGCCTTGTGTCCGGTTGGCTTCTTGAATTTTTATTTGTTACATTGCCACAAGGTCATCAGGTAACCGCTCCTATGGCTCCTATGTTGACTGCCTTTGACAGGTTAATGTAGTTTTTATAGTCAAGCTTCTCATGATGCCAGCTCCAGTGAAGTTTTTCACAGCTAGGCATGAAAATACGTCAGATATAAATTTGCTGTTTTTAATCCAATCAGGATTCAGAATTAGCTTTTCACACTGAGTTGTGAATTTTTCTTAGTTGGGTTTTTCCAAAGTCGTTTGATCCCTTTTTTTCGGATGTGCAATTTATTTTTGTGTGTTTTAGTTGGTTGATGGATTATATAGGATTTGTATCCTATAAGGGTGAGAAGATTGCTGCTGAAGGAAATGGAAGTGAAAATTGGTCTGACAGGTGTGAGTTATACAAATAAAAAAAATCCTTTGGAATAAAGAATTAACTCAGTTTAAAAATGTAACAATAAGTTTATATATGATTTGTTGCATATACAGTGATTTTATCCCTTCTCACTTAAAATCAAATGACCTGGGATCCCCTTTGAAGTCTGTAGTTATTGTTAGTAATAACTCAAAATTTCTAGTCTTCAGGGCCAGCACAAGGTTTTAGTCAGGAAGTCTCAGCAACCATTGCGGCTTCTGGTAGCAGAAGCATGGGAACTCTCTGTGTGCCTCTCCGCCTGTCTCTCTTCTGTCAGCTGTTCAAAATCTCTAGCTTATATAGAGTTCAGCATCTGACAGGGTTGGCCAGAATCTGAGTTTGGTTATCTTCTACTCTTAGCATAAAACTTTTCCTAAAATTCCATATTCTCAAAATATGTTTACTCAAGTGGTTTTCCAAATTTGGGGTTGTCAAGCCTTCTTTTGAGAAAGATCAGAGGAATCAAGCCAGCCTTCACTTCAGACTCCTTTCCCATCTCATCTTGTACTACTGCTCCATATGAACGGATCTAATTTCTCTCTTCCTTCTCCCACTTTCTCAGCATCTAACCTCAGTCCGCTCCAAGAGCTGGTACACCGTCCTGTGACAAATCCAAACTTTCACAATTGAAAAGCAAAACCAAAAAGGATTTTCAGTCACTATTCTTTTTTTATCAGCTTGTCCCATGCTATTTGTTTTCTTAATCAACTAAACCACTCAAGAGTTACTATCGGTGGGAAAGAAAATTATTCCCAATCTCAAAGGTTTATCAACAAAGACCACACAGTTTTTTTTTGTCCATGGTCACTCCAAAATAATAATAATTTTTTTCTTTATCACTTGTATCCAAAGGAATCTGGAATTAATGTCAAATATAAAATTTTTCTGGGCGAATATCACAGAGATTTTAATGAACGACTGCAGCAGACTGGACTCTATAGGGAGTACTTCACTTCTTGATGGCTGATTCAAAACATGTTTTTTCCTGTCCCTTTTGTCCAGAGAAATAATAAATGTGATCCTGGTAATCACGCAGTTTCCTTTATTGACTACATAGGTTTTTATTATCTATTTGGCCTTTTTCAAAGATACATTTCATGGTCTCTTTCTTATTGGCTGGAAGTGGGAGGGTTAGGTAGTTTTGGTTTCACTCAATCTTACTGAATTCTGTCTAGTTAACTCTGGGTTCAATTCTCCTTGGAATTATTTTAAAGCATGATTTTCAGTGCATTTTGTTTTTCATTTTCTTCTCAACTTTAATCCATCTTCCTGTGAATCTCAGTAATCATGATCAAGTTAGTAAACTTTTTCCTCTTCCTTCTTTCTTTCTTTTTGTTTTTTCTTTTTAGTTTTATCAATCTTCGGTGATCCCAGTGTCACAAGCAATATTCAATGCATGGATGAATGGTAGACTTATAAGTGTGTAAATGTGTACGATAGATTCTGGCATGTTAAATTGTTTAGCCTTTCACAGCGAAACAAACTTTCTAGTAGTAGACCTAGCAATTGATTCACTATAATCTTTCCATTTTATGTTAGCAGAAAACATTAACCCTATATGTCACTCTCCTGGAGGTTAACATCAGCTATGCTGATGGAAACAGATAAGGTTCTCTCAGACAATTAAAAGAGAACAGTTTCATTTTGAAAGTGTAAAAATTAACAAGCCATTTCTTGCTCCTGTTAACAACAGATTGCAGATCATTATTAGAACCACTGCCAATTTGATCTTATCACTCTGATCAGATTTACTATTAAGAAAGGAATAAATAGTTGCATCATCAGCATAGATACTAAGTCAAGAATTGATGACATCAGGAAGTTTGTCGATTGAAATTAGGAATAATGTACAGTACTGACCATAATTATTAGGCCACCCCAGTTTCTTTAAAAAAATGTATTTCATACTATTTTTAGTATTTATTGCCAAGTGGATAATTCTAAATGAAAATAGAATGGTTCTTTTGTTATTATTACTTTGCAAAATTTTACAAGATAGCCAGGAAGCCTTTGTTTTGGCCAGCCAATAAGAAGAGATTAGCATGGGGAAGAGAACACAAAAACTGGACAACAGAACAGTTCATTTGATGCACGTATTATCATGCAGTATTAAAAAAGAACCATTCTTTTTTCATTTAGAATTATTCACTTGGCAATAAATACTAAAAATAGTATGAAATACATTTTGTTGTGATACCGACCGAGCAAAGTGATGGACCAGATGTTTGCACTCTCATGACCAGAAAGGAAATGACTAAAACTCGTTGGTGCGCATCCGGGTTTGTGCAGATGTTCTGGTTGAAAACTAAAAATTAATTAATATTAAATTTCCAGTTTGCGAGCCTATGCGAATTTTATTTATCAGCCAATGGGAAGCCCAGAATCAAATAAGAGTGTGAATTCCCAAATGATCTGCTGCAATCCAAAAAGAAGATATAAAAAGCCGATACAGAAAGCATCACCAGACAGAAAGACAGACAGACTCGAGAGAGACGAGAGTAATTAGTAACTCCCTTGACCAAGTCAAGCGGCTTACTATGCTCATTGCCCTTACCCCACTTTTCCTTCTTTCCTGTCTCAAAACTACTTACTGACCTAAGGAGCGGATACATCAAAGACATTCCTTACTTACAACGCTCCCACATTCCTAAGCATTAATTCTCTTTTCAGTATTTTATTGCCATGAACATTTTATGTCCGTTGGACCCATATTTAAAAGATTACTTGAATTGTAAAAACCTTGATATGTGTATATTTAAAATGTTATTTCTCAACTCAATTTGCCTTTCTTGATTTATAATCTTTTTATGACTTATAGTGGGCTATCTACAACAAGGCCGAATTCTGTTAATCTGCAACAACATACAACTACCCTTCAAAAGAACACTCCCCCACTATAATCTTTCTCTTTAAAAAACTGGGGTGGCCTAATAATTATGGCCGGTAGTGTAGGTCTTAGGATAATGCCTTTGGAGATAGCAGCATTAATGAAAACAATCTAGAAGAGTGGCTGTACAAGACAATAACTATAATTTCATCATTTGATAAGAAAGATTGAATCTATTCAAAGATTCATTGAGAAATACTATAACATTTTCACTTGTAAAGAAAATCTGCATACCAAGCCATCAATAAAATAAGTAAAGAACAATCAAGAAAAATGTGTCTTTAATCTAACATGTCTTACTTACATGTCTCAGAGATTTTTTTAAAGATGAATGATTTAAAAAATTTTTTAAATTTAAAAAAAAAAATCTAAGAATCAGTATGCTTATTGAGGTTTGATTTTATTGGTCAGGTATGTGTTACAGGATGTGCCTTGTGGTGCAGTGGATATTGGCTCGGAACGAGAAATCGGGGAGCCGAGTTTGAATTCCAGTTGAATTCATTGCATTCACTTATGCACAAATACCCTTGGGAAAGGTATTAATCCATCTCTTCCTTTCAGTTATGGGTTAAATAACAGGACAAATTGGGTTCTATAGCCTTGGCTGGCAACCAGTCTACTGCAGAAAGCAATGGCAACCTACTGCGGGATAAGATAATCTTCTGCCCAGTCAATCATGTCTCTTTCAAGACATGATCACCCAAGCATATTTCATGTATGGCACTTAACTGACTGATGTGTTACATGCAATAAAGCAAAAGATGAACATTTTTAAATGTAGAAAAATTTATACCTGTTTATATGTGTGTGCCACATTAGATGCCTTAAAGATATCTAATACAACATAAGATGCCTTAAAGATATCTAATGCAACATTAGATGCCTTAAAGATATCTAATGCAACAGCCTGATCTTCATTCATATTTAATGCTTGATAGATTTTTTCAGAAATAACTTTTAATACAACAGCAGTTGACCAAGAGAAGCAAAATTCATATCATTTATCTGAAAGAAAACCCTGCAAGGTGAGATTCTTAGCCAATTAAGAGTTGATTATGGCATCTAGTACTTTGCCAAAAAAGATGGAGGGCTGATAGGCATTTGATGTAGAGCAGGTATTGGCAATCTTTTGGAGAATGAGGGCCCAAAAGCTATATAGAGTCATGGAGGTGGGCCAAACAGCTATGGCTCCATGGTCATGGAGGAGAAAAATGTTATTAAATATCTGAATAAACTTTCCATGTGTTTGAAGAAAGCAAGGATTCAATATAATTTAATATCTGACTTGAATTTTGTTAAAAAAAAATTTCATCTTTGTAATGACACTGCCAAATTAATATGCCTAATTTGCATAAGTGCAAGAGAGAGCCTATATAACTCGTCACTGAGAATAAGTAGGGGGCAAGTTTAACGACTGATTAGTGCTAAACTTCTCTTCACATCAATCTTAAAAATAAATGTTTCATAAATCAGTATTGAAAAAAAATTCCATTAAAATCGGTTGAAAACACTATTTTATATTCATTTAAAAGTGCCTGCTCACGAAAGCAATTTCACAGAAAAAGCGAAAGTGAGGTTGTACGCTAATTTTGATGATCCCTACAAATAAAAAATAAAAGTAAAACACATTCTCTAGATAAAAGAAATAATTTTTTTAATTTTGATGCAATATATTCAGACTATCAACTGTCACTTTGATTTGGTTTACCTATATTTATATTGTGTCCAAAGTAATGTAGTGGGCCGGACAAGATTCACTCAAGAATCAGATGTGGCCCATGGGTCAGGGTTTTTGGACCACTGATGTAGAGTTTAGTAAGGACAGGAGAACATTTTTAAGGACTATCAAGTCCCCATGCTTTGTGGAGATCCAGTTTAGAGAAACCATTGAAGGAATTATATGTCTAGCACACAATAGAGATTCAGTACTAAGTGGAATGTCAGGTAAAGATACACCAGATGAGTCAAGAGTAGTATTGTCCTCTCCACCCTTTTGATTTCAGTTTTTAAATTTGGCAACTAGTCTAGAAGAAGGACATTGTTTTAATTCAAATCTGCATATTCATCTAATGAAAGCATAATGGAAATGGCATGAATCCATCTTCCCCTTGCTATAGTTAAATTATCAGTGCAGAACTTCTCATGTCTTGGGTTGTGCCAATTTTGGAGAAGGAAACTTTGATTTTTGTTTGTTTGTTTTACGGCTTAACAACCTATCAATCCTTATAGGATCATTTAAGGCCATAACCAATGATTTTTGGGTAAGGTTATTTTATTTTTACAACATTTTTCTTTTTGAGTATCAAGATTCATTAGGATTTGTTTTTAAGAGCAGCTCCCCAAGTCCTACCTTTGTTATTTAACCCATAACTGGAGGGAAGGGATGGATTAATACCTTTCCCAAGGGTACCAGTACTTAAGTGAATGCAGGGTATTCAACTGGAATTCGAACTCGGCTCACTGATTTCTCTTTTCAAGCCGATATGCACTGCACCACAACACATCCATCACTAAATGCTGACAGCACCTGGTATTCCCAAGCAGTCAGCCATCTAAGTACTGACCAGGCTCAATGTTGCTTAACTTCGGTGATTGAGCAAGAATCAGTGTATTCAATGTGATAGGCTATAAGCCCAGGAAACTTTGAATTTGTAGGGATACAAAAGTTGATTATCTCCTGTTGGTAGAAATAAGATCTGGGTCATGTAATAGCCACTTAATGATGTCACTTCATACAGTCACAATAGTGGCATTCAAATTGCAGCAGCTAAACCGTCAGGTTGCTTTCTTTAGCTCGGGTTTCCCATGGCACAAGCATAGCTAAATATGCCTTCCATGCAGCTTACCAGTCCATGGTACCATTTCCATTTGGGAATATATCTATATGTCCTTGCCTAGGACATAAATAAATCCAACCATTTTGAATCTGGTGACCTAAAAATGGCTTCTCCAGAAACAGGAGTATGTTCATATTATATATATTTCTTTTTTTTTCTCCTTACACTCTGTTTTACTGTGTATATATGTGATGTAATTCCTCTATGTGGGATATAAACTTAGCTCACTGGTACCCCCTATATACGAATTTCCTTGAGCCACAAGATTAGCAACTAGGTCCCACCCTTTTACTGTGAAACCAATAAATTGTAAATGTGAATTCTATTCCAGCAGCTTCTTTTCTCGCACTTCCCGCCTGTGGAATTCTCTTCCGCATACTTGTTTTCCTGACAGCTACAATCTCCAAGAATTTAAATGTAAAGTCAATGGTCATCTCCTGTCTCACTAACTTACATCCTCTCTCTCATGCTTTTCTACATCCACCCCACTCTTATCAGTACTCTCTTCCCTCTCCTACTCTCTTCCTGACACCCCCTGCAACCTCTCACTCTTCATAACATTCCTCCTCGTCCACCCCACTTTCATCAGTAATCTCTTCCCTCTCCTACTCTCTTACTGACACCCCCTGAAACCTCTCACTCCTCATTTAGATTGACACAAAACTTCAGCTACATTAGATCAAATGTGTGTAGCAGACATCTCCAAAGTTTCAAATGTGTACTACAAAACTCTTTGTTTCACTAGTGCTCAAAAAATGTGCTCCAAATGAGGTCTCTGGCGCTGCAGGCACATTTGGATCCAGCGGGCAAAGTTCTCAATGACCCTCCCACATTCCTCCCTTGGGATCAGTCTTATTGCTGCTGTGATTGCTGCCTTCAGGTCAGGGATAGTCTGGGGCTTGTTGCCATACACCCTGTCCTTAGGGTATCCCCACAGAAAAAAGTGTGAGGGGTTCAAGTCCAGTGAATGCAGCGCCCACTGCAGGTCACATCTGCGGCTGATCAGTCGGTCAGGGAAACACTGCTGCAGCCATGCCAATGATTTGTTTGAGGTGTGGGGGGTGTAACCATCCTGCTGGAACCACTGGAGAACCCTGACGACCCTTCTCTGTCGACCAAGTGCTGTCCAGAACTTGCCAAGCACCTGAACATATTGCTTGGTGTTGATTGTCACAGACTGCTCGTTGTCGTCCTCGAACCAGAATGGTCCAATGATTCCATGTTTGGAAATGGCAACCCAGGCAGTGTACTTTATAGAGTGTAATGGCCTTTGCATACAGTGCTCAGGGATTATGCTACCCTAGAAGATGTTGTTCTTAGAGTTCACGTGACTTGACAACAGAAAATGTGCCTCGTCCGAAAACCAGACATTGTCAAGGAAGTCTGCTACAGCATCAATCTTGTCACAAAGCCACTGGCACATGATCACTCGCTTCCTCATGTCATCAGGTGTAAGCTTTCGTTTTTTCTGTATTCTGTAAGGATACATGTGGAGATCTGCAATCAAAATTCTCCGCGCGGACTCCTGGTTGATTCCAAGCTCTTGACTTTGTCGACGCACAGACTTGCTTGGGCTGCGGACAACAGAGTCTCTGACAGCAGCAAAGTTGTGTGGTGTCCTTGATGATTTCGGTCATCCAGAGTATGATTGTCTGTTAGTGTCTTTATGATTGAGGTTATGCACAGTCCCATAGGTTCTGAACTTGTTGACCCATCTGTAAATCATTGAGCAGACAAGAAATTCATGACATCCGAACTGTTCTTTGAATTGCAATTGAGCTGCGTGGATAGACTTCTGCCGAAAATATGCCTCAACTATAAATGTCTTTTGCTCAGTAGTCCATGGTATCTTGAAGGTCAAATATGGTAGACTCTTAGAATATTAATTCTTCTTGGTAAATATGAAAAATAAAAAGAATTGATTAATTATTTCAAAAGTTATTCAGGTTTAGGTGAGGACTATTTTTTTTTTTGTGTCACCCTGTACCCGAAATGATACATTTGTGTGACATATTGGTGCCATAAAATTCCACTCACTGCTCCCGTTCATGAAATTTGACATGAGAACTAAGACCCCCAACCTATCTTGAGTGGCTTTTGTTAATGTTGAGCATTATATTGGGTAAACCATTAAATAAATAAAACAAAACAGAGAGAAAGCAATGAGAAACTACTCCACTCTTTTCCCCAAGAGTCCATAGCAAATTGACAGAAAATAAAACATCGAATTTATGGAGAGCCAGGATCGTCTACATCCAAAAAGAACAAGGCATTAAAAAGAAAAAAAAAGTTTATGCACTTTCAATGAACTGCTAATCTTTAAAAGTAAAAAAAAAAAAAAAAACATAAGCTGTTATCTCCCTTGATTTCAAGTGTTGTTGTCTTTGGTTTTAGTTTATTTCATAGTCTTTATTTTCGTAATTTCAATTTTTCTAAAAGAATTTCGATTATATTCTTTACTTTAATCGCAATTTTATTCTTACTAAAAACTGTAATTTTTTTACAGCTTTTATGTATTTCTAAATACAGTAAAAATATTTTTTCGAAGCGGTGTCTTTGTGACAGTTACACCGGCTTGGAAAAGAAGAGCCGCTATTATTCAAATGTAGTTTGTGTTTATGTCGTCCACGTCAAAATTAAAGATGAAATCAAACGGTCAAAATGATGTTCACCTTATGCAACTGCGACAAACATTATTGAAATGCAAGACAAAAAATCTTGTAACTCTCTTAGAAGAATGGAATTATTTATCAGCCTCTCATATTGAGAATTTAAAATCCTTGCCAAGTGCGATGAAAGAGATTGCCGTGACAGAAATTGTAAAATTATGTAAAGTAAGATTTCTCTATTTTTGTATTTAAATTATATTATATATTTTTTAATGTATGAAGTGACTTTTCTTTTCGGTTGAATTATTTATAGTACATATATTTTGAAATGACTGTAGTAACTTTAATTTCGTAAATAAAACAAAAAGAAAAGAAATAACTGTTTTCCAACTTCTTATTGAACCGTTCTTTGCTAAGTTAGCAAATATACGAATGTCGATAAAGACACTAAAACACTAAGGAATTACTTAGGATTAGTTATGTCAAATTTTAAAACATTTTTTCTATATAAAAACTATAATCCCCAATAAATTCTAAATGTTTGTACGTATTAATTAAAATTTTCTGATAAATTAGATACGAAAATTAGGCTCTGTTCAAAATTACTGTTTATTTTTAAAAAATTAAGCATTTGTTTTAAAAAAGTTAATCAACGTTCAAATTTTGACGTGACTCTTAGGATTAATTAAAAAAAACTTAATAATCACGACTAAAAATTATGGTAACTAAGTCTAAATTTACTCATGCCACAAAAATGTTACCCATTTGAAATTTATTTATTTCGAGTGTTCGAACCAAGGAAATCCATAATTTTCCCTGAGGAGTGTTATTTTAAGAATGGGAGATCGGTTATTTTCATTACGACTAATTCAATTCTGTCAATATTATATTGAAAATAAATTTTTCATAACAATAACATTGTTACAATAAATATAGATACCGTTATTCAAATTTTTGGTGTGCTCGATCCTTAATCAGTCGATATAGCAACCCTCTTCTTGTCTCCTGTCTAATAAAGAAGCCTCCCATCACCCCTGTCAAAAATATTTTTACCTAATATTTTTTTGTCAGATTTCGAATCTTCAGTACCCATCCTATCTATGTATGTATGTGTAGTCACTACACTTTTTTTGGAGGTACACTACACTGTAGTCACTACACTGTAGTGTACCTCCAAAAAAAAAGTGAGACTTTAAAAGTTTTAAAAATAAAATGCATCTCAAAAAATTAAAGAAATCTTTCTTACTCTTTTAGTTTTTAAATCTAAGCTTAGATTCAATTAATTCCAATAAGCAAAATACTGTTGAACTGATTACAATGGTTTTTTCATCAGTAATCAATAATAAAAAAAATGTTTACATTGACAAATCTCTCAATATTTAAAGATAACACAGTTATCTTTATTTAAAATTTTTTAAAGAAAATACTAATGTTATTATTTGAGAAGTATTAATTAGCTGATTTAAAGTTTGCTTAATCTGAATTTAAACAACAAATATTACAATACTTTTAATATGAAATACTTCAGAAAAGCATTTTTTAACACTGCTGGTGTTTTGATATTAACACATTTATCGACAGCTTGATGTTTCAGAAAATAAAAATATAAGCTACATTGTGGACATATATTTTTGGTTTAGTAACTTTTTAAAAACTTTGTTTTTTTACATGACATAAAATAGAGAAGCATGAGGGGGTTTCCCATACTTACTCCATTAGTTTGAGCATAGATATTGCTATTATGGTCATAGAAGGGGACTTTTGTAGTGCAGGTGTGCAATAATTTTTTTGAGAATATATTGTTTGATGGTGGTGGAAGTGAATTATTTTTATATATAGAGTTAAGGATTATATCAGTGGTTTCAGTAACAGGGACATTAGTAAATACATTTTCTACATCTAGAAAATTGTGACACTAGTCACTAGAATGCCTTGGTTTGGTATTGTAGGATTAATGATTTATAGGAATTCATAAGTTGATGTGATGCTATAATTAGTAGATCGATATGAAGTAATAATATTATTAAGGAATTTTGACAATTAGTGTTAGAATCTGAAAAATGATGAGTCATAATGGGTATCCAGGTTTGTGTATTTTAACATTACCTTATAGTAGATACTTCTCTTCATTTTCAATAACTAACTTTTAAATTGAATTTATAAAAATAAAAAAAAGTTTTAATTGAAAGTTAAAGGATTAAATTTACTTATTTCCGGTAAGCAAAATAATCTGGTGTATTTCAAACAAATTATATTAATTGGCATCTAAAATTCAATTTCTTTTTTTTTTTTTGTTTTGTTTCTTTTTTTAATCTTTCAATTTTTTCGCCATTTTTAAGTGATTCACACATTTGTAAACAAAAGTTAATCCATTTTACAAAATATGTATTAAAATACTAAATATCTACGTATTAAAATTATTACAATATCATAATTAAGTAATAAAAGTAATATGTAGAAATATTAAAGCATACATAAAAATTAATATATAAAGTATCATATCATTACAGTATTGCAATTAAGCAATATAAATAACATCAAATAATATATAATAGTATATAATAATAATAAAATAAACTATAACAATAGAAAAAATGAGGAGAAAACAATTAATCATGAAGTAAAATAGAATGTAGTTAAAACAATATTATAATGTTATAAATATAAAGAACTATCTTTAAATTATTTAATTATATCTATTGGTATTTTGGATTCATGGATTGTGGAAAAATGCATAAGTAATGCTTTAATTGTGTGTTTATAGTTGGTAGTAATAATGTTTTCAAAGTACTTCCTTCTTCAAAGGTTATGTTCTTTTTTTAACTAAACTAGTATTTGCTGTATTACACATGACACATATCTGACCAATGAAATCAGACTTCAATCAACATGCTGTCTCTGGACTTTTTAAATATTATTTTTTAATTTAAATCATTTTTTATTAAAAAATCTGAAGAAGCTTGTTATAAGTGAAAAAGTGAAACATGTTAGATTAAAGACACTTTTTTCCTACCTGTTCTTTATTTATTCTATTCATCTTGTTGGTTTTCAATGCATATTCAACTCATTTTTTATAGTAAAATTTATAAAAACTGATGTGTTAAATACTTCTGCTACCCACTGTGTGTGTGTGTGTGTGTGTGTGTATATATATATATATATATATACACACACACAGAGTGGGTAGCAGAAGTATTTAAATATTTGTGTGTGTGTATATATATATATATATATATATATATATACATACACACACACACACACACACAGTGGGTAGCAGAAGTATTTAACACATCAGTTTTTATAAATTTTACTATAAAAAATTGTTCAATTTGAATGATACTCTCTTCAAATATTTTATTGAACGTTATCTAACTAAACAGAAAAATTGAGAAATATTGTTTTTTATGTCCTTTTGTTGCCAATTTTAAAATTTGAAAATTAAAGTTTTCAAAAGTATTTAACACAATTTGTTAATATTAAGTGGCATATCCTCTGTTTTCTCTTTCAGCCTCTAGTTGTTTTCTGTAGTTTTCAACGAGCTTCTTGCATGAAGATTTTGGCAGTTTTTTCACCGATTCTTCTTCACGGACTTTTTTCAGTCCCTTGATAATTTTTTGATCTCTTGCATGTACTCTCAACTTCAAGTTTTTTCATAAATTTTCTTTTGGATTGAGATCTGATAACTGGCTAGGCTATTCCAGAACCTCAATTCCTTTTCTATTAAAACGGTGTTGAGTTGTTTTAGCCCTGTGCTTTGGATCGTTGTCCTGTTGGAATGCAAAATCTCTGTCAAGCCCCAATGCTGTTTCTCTTTTTAATAGATGGCTTGATATGATTTGCTTGTATTTTGCTGCATTCATTCTTCCTTTGATGACTTCCATTTCTCCTGTTCCGTTATACGGAAAACAGCAATTCATTACACTACCACCCCCATATTTGACTGTTGGGATGGTGTTTACTTTGAGGTATGTGAACACTGGATCTAATTACTATGCTAATATAATCGAACACGTCCCTAAAGGAATAGAATATAAGTTGTCTAGAAATTACTCTTCTAAAACAATTTTCAATGAAATAAAAAGATTATGAAGAGGCTTTAAATGAAAGTGGTCATAAAAATAAATTTGAATGTAAACCTCAAATAAATAAGTAAATGAAGAAACCATTAAAATGTTACACAACTACAACTTTCATAGAACTTGGCAGTGCCCATCTCCTCTCCAAACTATTGACTAACATCTGAGGACTATGGGATATATAGTGTGGGTCACCCTTAACCAGTATGCTAGATCGTTAAGTTTGTCTAGCAACTTTTCTGTCCTGGGTGTTGGCTGTCTTTACAGCTCTTCTGTGAAGTAGTGCAGTGAAAACCACTAATATGTCACACAACTACAATTTAGAGAGGGTGTAATTTATATGATGAAAATAGATCCCAAAGCTACCAGTTTTTCTTTGAATTCTATGTGAACAAAAAAATACAAAAATAAAAATAAAGGCAGTAGATATGCCTTCCTACAATTGTAAACAAGAGAATTGCATTGTCCAGTTGAATATATATAGTCATCCGTATACAGTCTTGTTTCCTCTAAACTATCAACCCTCAACAAGAAGCCAGATTTTAGCATGTTGTTGTGGTGCAGTGGATATTGGCTTGGAACAAGAAATCGGGAAGCCGAGTTCGAATTCCAGTTGAATTTGTTGCATTCACTTACGTGCAAATACCCTTGGGAAAGGTATTAATCCGTTTCTTCCCTCCAAATATGGGTGAAACAACAAGACAGATTGGGTTCTATAGCCTTGGTCGGAAACCAGTCTACTGCAGAAAGCAATGGCAACCTACTGTGGGATAATCTTCTGCCCAGTCAGTCATGCCTGTTTTGAGACATGATCGCCCAAGCGTGTATCATGAATGGCACTTAACTGACTGATTTACGCAATGTAAACAAATGCCAGTAGCCTAGAGTATTCATTGCTGAAGAACTATGCATAAATAGTGGTGAGTAGCTACTTTTTAAAATCTACCATTTCCTCAGAGTACTCAATTGATTGGCAAGAGTGTAGTCATCCATACGCACTCCTGTTTCACTGTATCACAGCTCATCAGTACAGCTAGACGTCTGATTGTTTCCAGCTGGGATATTTATTTATTTTTCTTTTTTTTTAATCATTTAACCCTGAGCAAAGAATTCCACTGCCACTATTGCGCAGGGGGTTACATAGGGGGGAAAGTGATGAGAAAGGATGGTTAGATATAGGAAATGTCAGAAGGAGGGTGATAGACGGGTATGGATACCGAGAATGAGGGTTGGGTAGATGGTAAGAGTGTTTGAGAGAATAGATGCAAGTTAGTGTGATAGGAGGTGTCTACTGACCTTCCCAACTGATATCAAATCAGTTGGAGATTCTACCTCTAAGCTATCGAAGGAAGTATAATCAATTTAAACATCTGAGAACTTAGAGGAACAGTTAAGATGACCCAGTTAATAATCCTAAAAAGGTGTCAACATATGAATGACTGCAAATATAAATAGAAAACAAAAGGCTTTAAACAAAAAAAAAAAAAGAGTAGGGGGTTAAATAGGAACACATAAAATTTGTACTAATGAATGTTATTCTTTGCCTCTGGTAATAAGTGGATGTGCCTTGTGGTGCAGTGGATATCAGCTCGGAACAAGAAATCGGAGCGCCAAGTTCAAATTCCAGTTGAATTCACTGCATTCATTTACATGCAAGTACCCTGTATTATGGATTAAATAACAGAACAGATTGGGTTCTATAGCCTTGGCTGGCAACCAGTCTACCACAGAAAGCAATGGCAACCTACTGCGGGATAATCTTCTGCCCAGTCAGTTGTCTCTTTAGAGGCATGATCGCCCAAAGCATGTTTCATGTATGGTACTTAAATGACTGGCTGAATATAATAGTTGGAATCATGATTAAGGCTTCCACTGGTCATAAAGTGGTGGATTGGTTTTCTATTGTTATGAAGTAATAAACTGATCTCCCACTAATTACTACATAATAATATAATACATCTCTTCCCTCTATCTCTGAATCAAATAATAGGACAGATTGGGTTCTATAGCCTTGGCTGGCAACCAGTTTACCACAGAAAGCAATGGCAATCCACTGCGGGATAATCTTCTGCCCAGTCAGTCACGTCTCTTTCGAGACATGATTGCCCAAAGCGTGTATCACATATGGTCCTTAACTGAGTAAATGTTAACTAGTTTGTGTGGTATAGTTTTTGTATTGATATTCATTACAATGTGAATGTAGATAAAATTCAGGTTACACCAACTGATAAAAATACCTCTGGCTTAAAGTGTATCCCTGTTAGAAACACCTGTTCATGCACATTTGTGTTTGTTCCATACCTACAAAACCAAGCTGTGGTTGATACTGTAGCTATACTGAGTGGACCTTAAAGTTTCTGGGAGAGAGGGCATTATCTAGCAGTCAGAACAAGGTCAGCACGCTCAAACTCTTGGTCATGCTGCCAACCCTTGAAATAGTTTTGTCTACCCAATTTTACTCACAAGGCTTGGGTAAACCCATGACACAGTTTTCAGGAACTTTCAAAAGATGCCACACACTAGTATCATGTCTCATAGACCAATAGAATCAAGAAGTCACCTTTCTGACAAATTGACCAGGGTGAGATTCCAGGTCGCATAGTCAGAAAGCTAACATTCTAACAACTTGGCCACATGCCCCATATATATATATATATATATATATATATATATATATATATATATATACACACACACTAGAAATTATGTTACAGTGGAACCTCTATTTACGAAATTAATTCGTTCTGGAAGTCGTTTCATAACGTGAAAATTTCGTAAGAGACACTTTTTACCCTATAAATGCTCTAGTTGGTTCCAAGCTTCCCCCCAAAAAAAATTTGGACATAAATTTTTTATAAATTATAAAAATGCATCAAAACCTGTAACAAATCCATGTTAGAATTAGATTACTGCACAATAAACACAAAAATGAGAGTTGTACATAATGTAAAGAATAAAGTAAAGAATAAAAAATACATTTACCTTTGGGGTTGGGCGACTATGCGAAAACAACGGTGAGTGAGAGACAAGACAAAAGCCTCAATTTCATCAACTTCAGGCTCAACTTCACCCTCCACCTCCAACCCCTCAAAATCTTATGAGGCAATATCATCAGGCTACAGCTTTCTCCAAGCCGCATTAAGAGTACGTCTGTCAAGCCCTGTCTATTATCTTGTGGCAAACAACAATATCGAAGTGCTGCTTCCAAAACTCACGAAGGGTAAGCTGGGTGTTTTCAGTGATGTCGAAACACCTCTTGAACAGATGTTTCATGTAAAATTTCTTGAAGTTCGAAATGACTTGTTGGTCCATGGGCTGGAGGACAGAGGTGGTGTTAGGTGGGAGGTACAGCACTTTAATAAACGAGAACTCCTCCAGAATATCATCTTCGAGGCCAGGTGGGTGGGCAGAGAGGGGCATTATCGAGAATGAGGAGGCAATGAGGTGGATTCTGGGAGCTGCCAGTTGCAGCACATATTTGAAATTTTCACCTTTCATATCCTGAAATTTCTTTCGTAACAAGGGGCAATATTTTTCCAAAGAGGCATTTCGTAATCTGAAAATTTTGTATGTATAGCCTTTCATAAGTTGAGCTTCCACTGTATCTGTAAATTGAGAGTCCTAGCAAGCCTACATGTCCCTCTCTTGATTGTGGTTTAAAATTAGTAAGCTTATCTCTCAATAGCCAAAGTTCATTATTAGAATTGACATAGAAGTTTTTATTTTTTACCCTTAATTTGAGTTTATTACGATATCACTGAAGTAACTGTATATGGTTCAATTATTTTCTTTTCTTTTAACTTACAATATTTCAATTTTACTGTTAATGTATTAAAAGAAATCTAGTGTGAACATTGACAAAAAAGAAATGCCATTTAAGAATTTTATTGATAAAAAATGTAATTCTGAATTATTATTAAAGAGAGAACATTTCGCTGATATTATTAGCTTGTTAAACAACAAATTGATCTCTTTATTTTGATATTTTATATTTGTCATCAGCTGTACATTATAGCTCTGCAAAATGAATTCTTAAAGTTCCCTTAAAGTAGTGAGCTTGTAAATCAATTTTTTATTTGGTACTTTAATGCATTTTCTTATTTTGAACAATGCATAGTAATATAAGATTTATATCTTCATTGTACTTTACATTTTATAATTAGAAACATGAAAGAAACATTAAATTTATTAGATTGAGTAAGCAAAATAATGAAATATGTTGCATTTTATATATATATATATATATATATATATATATATATATATATGATTGTATGTAGAACGGAGAAAGAATATTTATGTCCAAAACATTAATTTAAAATAGTGCTCGATATATAATATATTGAGCGTTGAATATTAATTATAAATTATATTTTAGAACATGTACATAATTTTTTATAAATATCTGTTACAAAGGTACATTTGTTTCGACATTGAAAGTTCAATTTTTACATAAAATACTAGAAAAACAGAAATAATGAAATTTCTCAAAAGTCAAAACAGAAAGAAAAAAAAAGCCTAAAAGAAAAAAGAATTTACCAAAAATGAAAATGGAAAATAGGGGACACATGCACACACACATATATATTTTTCATTTGTAAAGAGTTATTACACGACCTAGGTTTCTACCATGAGTGAATTGCCTGAAGACACCACTCATGGTAGAAACTTAGGTCATGTAATAACTTGTTTACAAATGGAAAATATTAAAAAGTTCTTCAATATAATTGTATTGAACACTTTTTAATATAAATGTGCACTGGTCTAATTTTATTATGACCAGAAACTAAGTAATTAAACTATATATATATATATATATATATATATATATTAATTATAAATTATATTTTAGAACATGTACATAATTTTTTATAAATATCCATTACAAAGGTACATTTGTTTCCACATTGAAAGTTCAATGTCTCTTCAGACAGTATGTGTAGTAATGGAAGGCCTCTTTTCTTATATTTGGTTAGTTGTGTTAGGGTAATGGTTGGGGTTAGTGATAGGTGAACCTGACCATTGAGGTTTTGAAGGGAGTGGTTGGGGTATCTAAAATGGTTGATCAACAGGACTCTTTGACCTCACAGCAGGTTTAGCATTTAGAATTTAAGTTTTCATTACCTCTTTATCCTCTAAGTTTCTTAGAAGAGTTGGTAAGGGGTGGGATGTCTATTTTGTACAAAATATTTTTCGTTTTTAAGTAGGGTATGTGCGTTGTGGTACAGTGGATATCGGCTCGGAACGAGAAGCTGGGCAGCTGAGTTTGAATTCCAGTTGAATCCATTGTATTCACTTACGTGCAAATACCCTTGGGAAAGGTATTAATCCGCCTCTTCCTTCCAGTTATGGGTTAAATAGCAGGACAGATTGGGTTCTATAGCTTTGGTCGGCAACCAGTCTACCGCAGAAAGCGATGGCAACCTACTGCGGGATAATCTTCTGCCCAGTCAGTCATGTCTCTTTCGAGACATGATCGTCCAAGCGTGTATCACATATGGCACTTAACTGACTGACTATCTAATTAATGTAGATTTGCATATTCAATATTTATTATGGATTTAGGGAATAAATTATTCTATTAAATTTTTAATTTCTACTTAGCACCCAGTTTGGAAACCAATTTTTTAAGTTTTTTAATCTTAAATTACTTATCTTGTACTCTGGTGATCGTATATGTTAGTGTTTTTTTTTTATTATAAGGGAACAAAGCATACTGATTGACCTTTAGAATTTCAAGGAGAGTGGTGTGTGTGTGTATTGAGTTTGTTTGATGTCTTTTAGGATTTCTTAGATGAGTCGGTTAGGGGAGGGATGTTTATTCAGTAAAGAGTATTTTTGCATTTAGGCAGAGTTTTATAAATAATCTAGATTTGCATCTTTAAACTTGATTTTGGATTTGGGAGATTGATTTTTACATTCAAATTTTAGTTTGATCACAGTTTGGGAACTGATTTTTTTCTATTAGATTTCACATTTTAATTAGATCATCATTTGGGTTAATGTTTAATGTAAGGGGTACATATTAAAGATTTTTTTTTTTTTTTGGTAGGTAAGCAGGTACTA
The DNA here is from genome assembly GCA_037127315.1 of Ascarosepion bandense. Lineage (NCBI taxonomy): Eukaryota > Metazoa > Mollusca > Cephalopoda > Sepiida > Sepiidae > Ascarosepion > Ascarosepion bandense. The sequence goes on along the minus strand of JBBBDQ010000533.1, from coordinate 1,514,048 downwards.
AGTGCGTAATAAGCAGAATTTTATGTAGAGGGAGAGATTGAGTGTTTGTATTTAATGTAATATGCGAATAGGTAATAGTTTTTGTTAGTATTAGTTGAAGTTTAATGTGTGTATTAAAGTTTATATAATGTAATTATGGGTAATAAATCTTACTCTAGAATTTAGTAAGTCAGTTTCTTCTATGGAATCTTGAATTTTTTTTTACCTACCAAAAAAAAAAAAAACTTTATGTACCCCTTACACATTTGTATTAAAAAGTGTTCTATACAATTATATTGTAGAACTTTTGAATATTTCAGGCAATTTTTAATAACTTAAGTCATTAAAAATCGCCTGAAGATACCACTCATGGTAGAAACTAAGGTAGTGAAATAACTCGTTTAAAAATGAAAAAAAAAAAATATATATATATATATAAAAATAATAATAAACATTTTCATTACACCCAATGGTGTGTGAGGCAGCATTTTTGCTGTTTCCATAACAAACTGTTTTTAATGGGACAGGATTGTTAGCTCTGCGCCCAACCCCCAAACCTGGAGGAAGGTGATTTTCTAAGTGTAGCTTAGACGTGACACACGGCTGAAAGTAAGGAACACCCAGTGAGGATCGAACCCACTAGTCAATTGTAATGATCCATGCGAGACAAGCTTGCTAACCATTACACCACCGCTAGGTGCCCATATATATATATATATATATATATATATATAATTTTTGGATATTCTACAAATCCATGGGTAATATATATTTCGCAGCTAAGCAGCCACTCCTCAGACCCAAAACCATATAACAGTAAACTGTTGTATGGTTTTGGGTCTGAGGGTCTTAGCTGCGAAATATCTATTACCCATGGATTTGTAGAATATCCAAAAATTTTTTCAAGATTATATTACTCTGTTAAATTTAATAAAAAAATTAACATTGAGTTTGTTTCTATTGGAATTTACCTGACAAAAAACACCAAATCTTCTACGTTTTATATATATATATATATATATATATATATATATATATATAACTTTAGGACATGTACAATTTTGTAGTAGTTTGCACATGTTCTAAAGTAATAATTATTAATAAATATTCATTGCTCAATTTTTCTATTGAGCACCATTTTAAATTAATGTTTTGAACGTTGCAAATATTTTTCTTCGTTCTTATTTATTTGGAAATGTATATGGATGACTAATATATATATAAGCCTGTTTTGCTGTATCACAGCTCATCAGCTAAACTTCCACTTGCTTCCATCTGGGATCGAAACTCAACCAATTTGGTGTCAGTCAGTCCCTACTCCCTAAGCCATAATTTTCTCCTGTCACGCTCAGGTGTTTGAATTACTTTTTTTTTTCTTATGTCTTACTTTGTGGTGCAGTGGATATCGGCTCAGAACGACAAATCAGGAAGCCGAGTTCAAATTCCAGTTGAATACCTTGTATTCACTTACACACAAATATCCTTGGGAAAGGTATTAATCCATCTCTTCCCTCCAGTTATGGATTAAATGACAGGACAGATTGGGTTCTATAGCCTTGACTGGCAACCAGTCTACCGCAGAAAGCAATGGCAACCTACTGTGGGATAATCTTCTGCCCAGTCAGTCATGTCTGTTTTGAGACATGATCGCCAAAGCGTGTATCATGTATGGCACTTAACTGACTGAATGAATATAATAGTTGGAATCATGATTAAGGCTTCTACTGGTCATAAAATGGGGGATCAGGTTTTCTACTGTTATGAAGTAATGAACTGATTCCCTACTAATTACTACGTAATAATATAATGCATCTCTTCCCCCTCCAGCTATGAGTCAAATAACATGACAGATTGTGTTCTATTGCTTTGGCTGGCAACCAGTCTACCGCAAAAAGTAATGGCAACTTATTGCGGGATAATTTTCTGGCTGGTCAGTCATGTCTCTTTGGAGACATGATCGCTGAAAGCGTGTATCGCGTATGGCACACTTAACTGACTGACAATATAAGATACTAATAGTAGGGACATTGATATAAATTTTTTTATGGCATAGGTGCACTCATTATGTGATATTGATTGTATTATTATTGCAACAGCTGTAACAGCTCAGCACTTGGTTTTTAGTTTTAGGTTTTTTTTTTAGGTCAAGTAATTTTTAAGTTATTAGTTTTATTTGTTGCACTATTTTAAAAAATTATATTGGTAGAATACGCCATTGCATGTTGGCTCATATTACTCTAATAAATGTATTTTATGTATTTGGAGAAGTTGAAATTTAAAAAAAAAACAGTTACATTTCATTTTTTTTTGTTTATTTTTTTGTTTAAAGAAAATTCAATGCTAAAATCCAAAATGTCTGACCCAGTTGTCTCTGTAACTGAGAAGACATTCTGCATTAGATAGCTATTCAAACAACATTTTACAATAATGGCTTTTTTTTTTCTATTTCAGAGATTAAATTGCAGTGCAGAAGATGTTGCCTTGTTAGACCTGCTGTGTAAGTATTATTAACAATATTAAACTCTTTTTCTAATATTAATCACTTAAAAGTACATATTATATAGAAATAATTTTTCAACTAACGCACACTTCATTATTTAGATATTGATGGATGTGCGTTGTGGTGCAGTGGATATCGGCTCGGAACGAGAAATCAGGAAGCAGAGTTCAAATTCCAGTTGAATTCATTGCATTCACTTATGTGCAAACCCCTTAGGAAAGGTATTAATGCGTCTCTTCCTCCCAGTTATGGGTTAAATAACAGGACAGATTGGGTTCTATAGCCTTGGCTGGCAACCAGTCTACCACAGAAAGCAATGGCAACCTACTGCAGGATAATCTTCTGCCCAGTCAGTCATGTCTCTTTCGAGACATGATCACCCAAGAGTGTTTCACGTATGGCACTTAACTGAATGCATTTTAAGAAAAGTAAGTTTTAAAGTATGGCTGAGTAGTGTAACAGATATCAGAGTGGAACTTGGTATCTGCAAGCTGAGTGCTAATTTTGGCCTAATCTGTGGTGTTTGCTTTTGCATTGATGCTTTTGCTAAAGGCATATATCTCTTTTCTACTAAGATATTGGTTAAATTGCAGGTTAGTCTGGGTTCTCTTGGGTGGCAGTATAATAGAAAGACAAGTCTGGATTCCAGACTGTGGAGAAAGCAATAGGAAACCACTCTACTATCTTTTCCAACAAGTCATTTTAAGAAAAAGAAGCTGTGGAGAGCTATGATTGCCTTCATCCTGAAGGGAGAAAGACAACTCTGAAGTAAAAACTGGAGAATGCAACAGGAAATCACTCTATCTTTCCCAAGAAGTAATAGCAGCCTACTCATTTGTCCAGTCAGTCATGTCTCTTTCGAGACATGATCGCCCAAGCGTCTATCATGTATGGCACTTAACTGACTGACCTGATACTTATGACAGGGGCTTACAGCCATATCACGTTGAATACACCAGTTCTCGCTCGATCACCGAAGTTAAGCAACGTTGAGCCTGGTCAGTATTTAGATGGGTGACCACTTGGGAATACCAGGTGCAGTAAGTGTATAGTGGCAGATGTGCGTTGTAGTGCAGTGGATATCAGATCGGAAAGAGAAATCGGTGAGCCAAGTTCGAATTCCAGTTCAATACCCTGCATTCACTTAAGCACTGGTACCCTTGGGAAAGGTATTAATCAGTCCTTTCCCTCCAGTTATGGGTTAAATAACAGGGTATGACTTGGTAACCCAGCCCTTAAAAAAATGAAATCCCAATGAATCTTGATACTCGAAAAGGAAAAAAGTATTACTAGACACAAAGCTTATATAAAAACAACAATAAATTGTTGAAAGAAAAAGGTATTACCAGCAATAAATAAATAAAAATTTAGTTGGCAATAAATGACCTGCTGAGGTTGATATGCCATAAAAACAAAACAACCAAGCCAAACCAACTTATATAACAGATTGAAGGAAAGAGGGACAGAAGGAAGACGCTTGTAACATACTTGATGGGCTTAAGTAAATGGATGGCAGAACAGGGTTTGGAAGAAATAACAAAAATACAAAACTTATTAAGAGTTACAAGGGACAAGATGTAGTCCATGTCCTGAAGGAACATGGCACATGAATGAAGAATCTTAAAAATTAAAGAAAACATTCTTCATCGTCATTTTTTTTTTGAACTTTAGATACTTTTTGGCTTTAAATTCACCATAGTTATCACTTTTATAATGTTGCTTATGGTCATCTGTATCTACAAAAATTGGCATGTTTATATACACTAGCAGAACCCGTGGAATCTCCACAGAAGGATAATTATGATTTCCTGGAAAAATTTTACTTTGTCATACTACAAATGATAGTAACGTCTTCAAACATAAAGGTATTGGATAATAAAATAACGATAACACAGAGTGTAATTTTATTAAAATAATTATAAAATTAATGTCCATAGAAACTACTTTACTGTGAGAGATTTTGAAAGAGAAAATGTCTTTTTTATTACTGAAAAATCATGGCTTCTGTTTCCATTGTAAACATTTTATCAAGATTTTTAAAAAATGAAAATTTCAAAAATAATTTCCTTCATTTGTGAATGAGTACTGACAGTTTCATTCAAATCCGACAATTGTCACCGAAAAAAGTGTGATGCAATCATTACATTTCCATTGTAAAACAGTTGTAACGTTTATTTAGCCACTAACTCAAAACAAAACAAAACTTTCTGACAAAATTTCAAAAATGTTAGAAGGGATTCAAAAATTAAAAAAAAATATTTAAAGTTACTTTAAAGGCTCCTGTGTCCATTGTAAACAGAAAAGACCAACTGAGTAATGGCCAAGGGTGTAGAGGCCAGAAATTTCATTATTAGGTTGCGGGATACGACAACAAATCTACCTATTTTTACTATATTGTACAGTAAACACACATATACACACACACACAATTACTTTACAACCACCAGCTTAAGCTGTTACTGACATGATAACACTCTCAGCTCTTCCCTCCTACTCTCTCACTCTTTACTACCCTTCCGTTTGGCAACGGTGAGCGAAAGGCTGAAGACAGTAAAAAGATAGAGGGGGAAGGAAATGCTTGTGTAGAGAATGTGGTGTAACTGACGGAGGAACTAAGTAACTAACTAACTAAGGAGGGAACAAGCAGAATTATAATATAGTTATAAAAACAATTAAAAATTCTTTTAAAAATACACTAGGTTCGTAAACTGTAATAAGCTTTACAATTTGTGATTAGTAAATATAGTTTAACTTAAGAATATTTCCTAACAGTTACACTATTGAAACTGAATTTTAAAAGATTTAAAAACTTCACAAATTATTCTAATTAAAATTGTAAAACAATGAAAACAGATCTTGTAAAAATTCATTAGTTAGTTAGGTGCCATACATGATATATGCTTGGGTTATCATGTCTCTGGGCAGAAGATTATCCCGCTGTAGGTTGCCATTGCTTTCTGCGGTAGACTGGTTGCCAGCCAAGGCTGTAGAACCCCATCTATCCTGGTATTTACCCATAACTGGAGGAAAGAAACAGATTAATATCTTTCCCAAGGGTATTTGCATGTCAGTGAATGCAAGGAATTCAACTGGAATTTGAACTCCGCTCCCTGATTTGTCGTTCTGAGTCTGGGAGCCGAGTTCGAATTCCAGTTGAATTCCTTGCATTCACTTATTTTTACTTAAACAATATTGTCCTTCATAATATTTACTAAAGCAATTAAAGGTTTTCTAATGAAATAATGTCTTTTATTTGCTTTTTTTATCTTATGATTCCGAGCAGATTTTCTTTTAAGACAGGTCCAATTTTCCAAAAATAAGAATATTGATGATTTTAATATTCTTTCTTTCACTTACTCTTTCCTTGTTTCTTTCTTTCACTTACTCTTTCCTTGTTTCTTTCTTTCACTTACACTTTCCTTTGTTTCTTTCTCTTTCACTTACTCTTTCCTTTGTTTCTTTCTCTTTCACTTACTCTTTCCTTTGTTTCTTTCTCCTTCACTTACTCTTTCCTTTGTTTCTTTCTCCTTCACTTACTCTTTCCTTTGTTTCTTTCTCCTTCTCTTACTCTTTCCTTTGTTTCTTTCTCCTTCACTTTTTCCTTTGTTTCTTTCTCATTTCACTTACTCTTTCCTTTGTTTCTTTCTCCTTCACTTACTCTTTCCTTTGTTTCTTTCTCCTTCACTTCTCTTTCTTTCCTTTGTTTCTTTCCTTTCCTTTCTCCACTTACTCTTTCCTTTGTTTCTTTCTCCTTCACTTACTCTTTCCTTTGTTTCTTTCTCCTTCACTTACTCTTTCCTTTGTTTCTTTACTCCTTCACTTACTCTTTCCTTTGTTTCTTTCTCCTTCACTTACTCTTTCCTTTGTTTCTTTCTCCTTCACTTACCCTTTCCTTCTTTTATTTAGTGGTGAGATGTGTGGGTGTCATGAAATAGACATCAATGTTGTCTTACCAGACATTTTCTATGTTTGGAGGTGGTGGTAATGTATTTTTGCATTTAATTTTAAAACTCATTTGTTCTGTCAATTTAAAAAAAATAAAAAACATTTTGATGTCATATTTCTTAAAGAAAGTGTCTTTATTGAACTGTTTTTGTATTTAATTAAAAACAATTTTTGTTCCATCAATTTTAAAATGTTTTCCTGCCATAATTCTCAAAATATAACGTTTCTTTATTGAACTGTGATTAAGTGTAAATATTGTTTTTGTTTTAAATTTAATAATTTTAAAAAAATCAGTTTTTCTGTCATTTTACGTGATTCAGCATTTTTTTTTTTTTTACAATGATTTTAGTTTTGCATTTTTAACACAATATTTAAACTTTAGTTGGGAAATTCCGTAGGATGCACCCAAATAACTACCTTTGGGTTCTGGAGATTCACTAGTTGAAAAATCTAGTTATGATAAATGAGATGTGTATTATGAATGAAAAACAGGGAACGCTTTAATCAAAACTTAATTATACAATTTTCTATTTCAATTTGTATTAAAAAAAAACTCTTATTTATCAAGCATTACTGTACAAAGATGTCATCAATAAATTAGAAATTGAGATGTGTGTGTGTGTAGCATAAATGTAATGAAGTTGTGGTAACACAAGCCTGAATTTCTCACACTTTATTTCATGTGAATACTTTGTCAACCATCTCTCTGCTCAATACACAGGGGCAGCTCTATCTAAAACATGTACCTTACATTCTCATCTGCAGTGTCTGAGAGACTTTTCAACTCTTCTCTAGAGTGGTTGTTTATATAACTGCATGTATTATGATTTTTTTTACCACAATTGCAAAAACAGATGCAGCTGTGAGGTCATTATTTCTTTGTTCAGTGGTCAGGAGTAACTTTAGGCTTGGTCTGGTGTGAAATTGAGTGCAAAGCCTATTCTGGCCTGATCCAGGGGAATATACACATTACATGGATATCGGCATCGAAACTGGGATTAGTGTACTGAGTTCAAATTTCAGCTGAGTTTTTTAATATCTTTTTTTGGGTAAGGTATGACGCAATCTTTTCTTTCCCTAACTATGGGTTAAATTGCAGGTCATACGAGGATCTCTAGCTTTGATTGGCAACCAACATAGGAGAAGGACAATTTTAAATTTAAAACAAAGCCTGAAAAGGGATGGGCTTTGTCAGGCAATCTTACTCTAGACACTCACATGTGGGTACTTCAGTGACCCTTATGGGTTATGGGACTTATGATCATGATAGTAGAAATTTAAAAAAATTAAAGAAAGGTTGTTGTTGACTCCAAATTTCTTGAATAACTTATAGATTAACGAAGAATAAAGAGGCTCACTTATTGTTCAGTTCACATTCTTTCCTAGTCATTTAAACAGGAGTATGGGTTTATCTCTTGTTTCAAGTTTAGGATCAGGTTTACAGATCCTTCTAAAGTTTTCTCATTCTCTTTCACTCCTAGTAGCCCCTTCTGCCTTAGTGACATTATTACCTTGCTTGGGGGAAATTGATTGAAAAAAACAACAATAAATAGAAATAGAAACTAAATTTGAAAAAAAAGAATACTGACAAATAATGAGTCTGTTTATTCTATAATCAATAAGTGAATATTTGTATATCAGTCAGTCAGTTGAGTGCCATATGTGATACACGCTTGGGCGATCATGTCTCGACAGAAGATTATCCCGCAGTAGGTTGCCATTGCTTTCTGCGGTAGACTGGTTGCCAACCAAGGCTATAGAACCCAATCTGTCCTATTATTTAACCCATAACTGGAGGGAACAAGGCAGATTAATACCTTTCCCAAGGGTATTTGCGCATAAGTGAATGCAATGAATTTAGCTGGAATTCGAACTCAGCTCCCCAATTTCTCGTTCCGAGCCAATATCCACTGCACCACAACACACATCCAGTAAAATTTAAAAAAAAAAGAAAGACTTTAAAAAATAATTTTTTTTTTTTATTCCTGAATATTTTTTTTAAGTTTCAATTTTCTAACTCTTTTTAGGGTTTTAAAAAAAATTATTTTATTTATTTTTACTTTTTTAAAAACTTAGATTTTATTGCAAGCTTAGAGTAGATGATTTGTATATATATTAATCATAAGCAAATGAGACGAGATCAAACTATGTTGTTAAACATTTTAACAAACATAGTAATTGTTATTTATTACTAGGTCAGTACATGTTCTCTTACTGACAGCAAGATGATCAAATTTAAACTTTATACTGTTTGTCCATTTTAAAATATTACATTTATTAGAAAATACATTCAGTTTAAATACAGGAGTCATAAAAAAGATTTATATACTTTTCCTGTTAACTAGGGGTTGTGGTCAGAAACAAAGGAAAATTAGCCCTTCAGATACAGGTGTCCATTACATTTTCATTCAAATTGTGTGTGAATGTAGGTTTTAATTCAATTACAGAGCAAAAAAGTATTTCAGTAAAATTTTAAAAAAAAAAAGACTTTAAAAAATAATTTATTTTTTTTTATTCCTGAATATTTTTTTAAGTTTCAATTTTCTCATTTTTTTAGGGTTTTTAAAAAAAATTATTTATTTTTACTTTTTTGAAAACTTAGGTTTTATTGCAAGCTTAGAGTAGATGTTGTCTGGATTGTGTAAGAGGAGAATTATTATTTCAGTGTCATTTGAAACTCAGCCAAATTGTGTGTTTGTGTGTACATTAAGCCACACAAGCATGTGTAAGTCACACACAAGACAGACATACACACACACACACACATATATATATATATATATATATATATATATATATATATATATATAGGTTTCATTAAAAATGACAGACAAGGTTTTTATATAATTTTTCATGTGTTTTTAAGAGTTGTCCAAAGCTTTTGTACTTTTGAGAGCGCTCGAAAGTGCAAAAGCTTTGGACAATTCTTATATAATTTGAGTTCTGAAAAGAAAAAAACTATACGAATACATGAAAAATTATACAAAGAACTTTATGATAATACCTTGTCTGTCATTTTTAATGAAACCTGTGTAAAAGAGAGATTGTTGCCCAAATACACAAAATATATATATATATATATATATATATACACACACACACACACACACAAGCAGTATAGCCCGGCATTGCTTGGGTGTAATGAAAGCTTTAAAACTAATCCATGGTCCTAGAGCTCAGGCTCTTTGGACATTGGCACGAAAGACTAAAATGCAATAGTTGTTTCCAGTTGAAGCAAAATTGTAGACTGAAAGAAAAATTAATGGATGTAAGTCAAATTTTGATTTCCTGGTATTGATATCAAAAAAGATTTTTTTTTGTCATAAACTGAATTTTGAAGACTAAATAAGTCCTCTGAGTAAATGGTATCATGGCTGAGACTAAGAACTACAATTATACCTACTTAGAGCCAATCCTGAAGCAAAAACTAAAAGGGCTGAAAAAATACAGGTATACTGGCAGATAAACAGATGCACACACACAAACATTTTGCCTTTTATATATATATATATATATATATATATATATATATATATATATATATATATTTATTATTGATATTCTGCACTATTGTAAGAACTGCAACCTTGAAACTTCTGAATATCATTTCTTATGTCTTTGTCTATGAGTGTATCAAATTTGATTAAAATTGGACCACTCCTTCTATAACCCGATTTTTTTCGATTATCTATTTTCAATATTTATCGGGGGTACCTCGACACAAAACCTAGCTAAGAACACTCGCAGACGCTTATAGTAAAACTGTGTAAATTTTTAAAGAAAATCAGTTCAGCCGTTCCGGAGTCTATAGGTAACGGACAGACACAAAGTTCCATTTATAAATAAGTTTATATATATATATATATACAGACAATATGTGACAGAAAATCAACTCTTCTTTTATAATATACATTTTCACAATTTCATTGTTTGGTATTTGCAAGCGTTGACAAACTTTTTATTTTTTTAATTATATAAGTTGAATGATGAGGTGGTCAACTTATTAAGTGGAAGAATAAACAATTGTTTTTGTATCAGTCATTGCACGTACGCATGCATCATGTGTTTTGTCATAGCTGGAAAAATACCAAAGAGAAGGATTATTATAACAAATGTTATTTGTTTTTTGTTTATTTTTTTTAATGCAGAAAACTTAGTATTTGAATAAAATGTTTTCCTACTAAACTTGTTTATATACAGTAAACAAAGTTACAATAAAGTAAAATAGTTTTTAAAAATTACCTATGCTGAATCAGTAACTAAGATGAGTCAGTTAAGTGCTATACGTGAAACACGCTTGGGCGATCATGTCTTGAAAGAGACATGACTAACTGGGCATAAGATTATCCTGCAGTAGGTTGCCATTGTTTTCTGCGGTAGACTGGTTGCCGACCAAGGCTATAGAACCCAATCTGTCCTGTTATTTGACCCATAACTGGAAGGAATAGACAGATTAATACCTTTCCCAAGGGTATTTGCGCGTATATGATTGCAATGAATTCAACTGGAATTCGAACTTGGCTCATCCACTTTCTCATTCCGAGTCGATATCCACTGGATCACAACGCACATCCTAACAAAGATATTTAACACAAATTACTTAACAAAATTATTTGAAAATAATCGAAATGATTTTAGTTATTTGCATAATTGTTTCTGTTAAATTCTTGTATTTTATAAAAGTGCAAATTAGATGTGCGTTGTGGTGCAGTGGATATCGGCTCGGAACGAGAAATCGGGGAGCTGAGTTCAAATTCCAGTTGAATTCATTGCATTCACTTATGCGCAAATACCCTTGGGAAAGGTATTAATCTGTCTATTCCTTCCAGTTATGGGTTAAATAACAGGACAGATTGGGTTGCCTTGGCTGGCAACCAGTCTACCGCAGAAAGCAATGGCAACCTTCTGCAGGATAATCTTATGCCCAGTCAGTCATGTCTTGAAAGAGACATGATCACCCAAGCGTGTTTCACATATGGCACTTAACTGACTGACTGACTGACTGACAAATTAGAAATCATTAAAAAGCCATGTTTTTATCAAAATAAAAAAAATTTAAGAACTTGGTTAGCATTGAGCCTTACATTTGTTTTACCAGCTTTACTTATTTTGACTTTGTAATTAAAATTCTGAAATGTGTTTGTTTTTTATTTATTTTAGATTTTTATCTGCTTATTTTTATCTATATTATATGTATTTATTTTAGTTATATTATAACTTTTTTTATATTTTCCAAAATTTATTTAATTTTATTTTTTATTCAGATCATCAAATATATGGTTCTGGGGAATGGTCTGTTTACAAAATGTCTGGAAGAATTGGTAAGTAACCGATATAATTGTATGTGATGCTTTATTTGTTTAACTGAAAATGGATAATCCCAGGGATAGGCTTCTTTTCTTTTTTTTTCTTTTTTTTCCAGAATATTACAAGTTAACGTGTTCATAACTTCGAATTTTGAACCGAATAAAAAAATATTTGCATATTTCATTACATTTATGGGCAAGATTAAATCTATCCAGAATGTCTTATGTCTGGCAGCACCACAATATCAAACACTTTATGATAAAAACCTACTTGCCAAAATATATTTTATCAGTAAAACCACTGAAAAGCAACAGCTAATGCTAAACATTATCACAATTAAAGTGTGTGTGTGTGTGTGTGCATATTAATTTTTTTATTACAATGGTTTATAAAAGCATTCTATCTCTACACAAAAATTTTCATGTTTCAGAACAATACTGTTCTTCTTTAGCTCTACCTTGTGCCATTAAATCACAACTCAATGTTTATTTTTTCACCTTCAATAACAATTTTTATCGACAAAATTTTATGGCATTTTAGCTTGTCTATTTTTAGAATTTTTAGAAGGCAGTTCTGGCAAATTTTAGATACAAAGTTGATTCTTTACTAATCTATTCACATGACATAATTTTAACTGAATTTTTAAACTCAATAATGTCTATTATGTTTAATCATGAGCCATTCTAAACATCGTATTTTGACTTTAATTTCAGGTAAAAATAAAGACAAAAATTTTCCAACATTTAGATAATTTTTTATTAAGCTACAAAAAACCAATGTAGTGTATCAATTTACATGCCCGTTCAGAGATTGTATCTCTAGTACTAATAATAAACCCACTATGTATATTGGTTTTACTACAACCACTCTCTCTCATTGACTTACCTGTCACTTTTCTTATCAGAGTACAATTAAACAACATTTCTTAGAAAAACATAGCCATGTAGGTAATATCAGACAGATTTTAGTCAACAATATAATAATCCTTATTCATACACACAGTAAAAAGAACCTTCAGATATTGGAGGCCATCTACATTAAACCCAAACAACCCACACTTAATAAAATCACGTTTAAATCTGGTCATAACCCATTACATTGCATTTAAATATATGGTTCTGTTAATCTTTTGAGCTCTCACGTGGTGTGACGTCATAGAACCTCATTACAAATTTACAAACTGCATTTGCTATTTTTGGTAACTGTTATTGTTGCTTAGCAAAGTTTTATGTCAACACAAGATAAAATCATCTTTGATGGTGGATGTTTTTATGTTAACGTCCTTGTAACCTCTCTGAAGATGGCTCATGTGAGCCGAAAGCTTAGAACCAGCTTAATAAAAAATTATCCAAATGTTGGAGAATTTTTGTCTTTATTTTCACCTGAAATTAAAGCCAATATACAATGTTTAGAATGGCTCATGATTAAACATAATAGACATTCATTGTCTCTTATATTTAACAGTATATATTTAAAAAAAAAAAAATATATATATATTGGCTGGTCACTTGTATTCGATGATACCTGTCTACCAGGGTGGCTAGCTAATCCCCATTGCAGATGCTTGCTCAGGCACACTGTGGTTTATACTAAAACTATGCTGAGAAGACCTTAGTTACAGTTTCTGGCACAGAGCGTGATATCCGGCCTGAACAAGGCCAGGATACTCAAACCCTCAGTTGTGATGACGCAACTTCGAACTAGCACAATCAATGAGATATATATACGCACACACACACACACACACACACACACACACCGTGACAGCTTTGATAAAAAATGAGCATACCATGATAAAAAAAATTGACCCAAACTTAAGAACAAAATTTTATCATCAAAATCTTTATATTTTTAAAAGGAAAGGCCAAAATTCTTTTGATAATTTAAATATTTTTTCAACCTTATTACAACATTTGAAAATTTTGATTAAAAATCTTGTTTTTCTTGTGTCAGCAGGTGACTAAAGATTAGTGTAGGAAATTTTAGCATCTTTTTTTTTTTTTTTTTTTGCAGTGAAAAATATTGATTTTGAAGTTCTTGCAAAAATCAAATAATTGTTAAATTTTAATGAGACTTTCAGGACCTATTCACAAATGAACGAAATTGTTTTAGAAATGTTTCTTTTTCAGAAAAATATTGATAACATTTTTTTTTACATCTGTTATCCCACACTTACTTAATTTTATGAAATTTTGAGAAATTTATTTTTGTACCACATGGAGTTTATATTAGTTTAGTGCAGCAGTCCTTGGAGAATTTAAACCATGAATTTTTTTTTTGAAAACAGGAGCACCAGAAAATCTGTACTGAAGCATAAACTAAAATATGCAATAAAATTAAAAAATTATTAGAAGAGTTTTTAATTGCTTTTATGAAAAACATAACAGATGCTATTGTCTTTTGAAAAGAAATTTTCTTAAATATTGAATATTTAAAAGAATTGCTTTCATTTTTTTACATTTTTAATTAGAATACTTTTATACAGTTTAAACCCTTTAAAATTTTGCATTAATTTGTACTGCTTAGGTGATATACTTATTAAGTAAAAATTACTTACTAATCATAAATGGTTCAATACAACCTGGTCCTGGGTATGACAATAAACTGCATCCAGCAGCAAGGCCTCTGATTGGGAGGTTGTGAGGAGCATGGAACCACCTCTTAATTGCTGTTGTTCCCAGGTTCACCCTGACCTGGGGTGGTAGCACCTGTTAGAGTCCCAGCACCTGTTAGAGTCCCAGCTATGGGTAAATAGTTTGATTTTTAAACTGACGTCAAAACTCTATGAAAATATAAAAATAGACTTTTATAGAAAAATATACGTTGTTGAATTAAAAATATTACCAACAATTCATTTTTTAAGGAAAAAGATTGTTACCATAAAATATTTTTGAAGAAAAAAAAATAATAAAAAAAATTTTCCACAAAATCTGACAAAATCAACCTTCTCACTATAACTGAACATTAAAACATTTCTTAAAACCCCACCTTTTTGGCATTAAATAACCCACAGAGGTTGATATGCCATTAAGCAAAACTCAAACTCAAACTAATCATGAATGGAAAAGTTTACTATAATTCAGCAATCTCCTCCCCAATGTTTTTAAAAACTTTTATTTTGCGTTTATAAACAAGTCAATTTTTGTAAATATAGATGTCCACACCCAACATTATCAGAATAGATGCCACCGTATGTTTTATTATAGTAGTTTCTTTCCTCACTTGGGGAACTCCCTTTTGATTTCTTGCTTGCTTGCTTCTCACCAACCCTCTTCAAGGATTTAAATCCAATGCAAATCACCATCATCTGTCTTCCTGAATGCTGTTTTTTTTATTGTTCTTCCACTCCATTAAAGTTTTCTCTCTCTCTCTCTCTGTTGTAACCTCTTGCGTCTTAGTGGCATTATCACCTTGCTTGGGATGAACTGATTAAAAACAAATAAAGATACAACAATACTTTGACTTTCTTCAAAAATAAAATAATTACTTTGCATGGAAAGCTATTGAGTAATCTTAAACCAGTATTAAGTAACTTAACTTATAATGAAGATCAAAATCAGTTTTGTTGTTTTTTTGTTTTTTATAATTGTTTCACCCCCAAGCAAGGCAATACTGCCCCTGATGCATAGGGGGTTACAATGAGAGAAAATGAATGACAGAAAAGAAAACAGTATAGGTGATGTTGTAGAAAGCGTAAGAGAGAGTTGGGATTCATGGAGATAGAAGATGGTAATTGACATTGCATTTAAACTTTTGGCAGTTGTAGTTACAAGGAAGCAAGCATGAGGAAGAGTTACACAGGTAGGAAAGGCGAGGAAAGAAATTGCTTGAGTAGAACTGGTGGTTACAGTGCCTATTTTGATGGTAAAAGGGATGAGATCTAGTTCGACGGGTAAATTGATGACAATGGGGCACCCGGGAATAAATTATAGTAAGTGTTGTTGCTACTTTAATTTAGAATGTGTAAACATACTTTTAATTTTGAAACTTAAAAGGTCCAATTTAAGAATGTTTAGTGTATATCTTTAATGTTCATGTGTTGAAATTTTCACATTTCTTGCATTTGCCACTTTGATGCTATGTTGCTAAAAGTCTTTCTAAATTGAAATTAAAATGTCCTTTTAATATTTTTTTTTAGGTTCAGTTAAACTTCTTAGTGCGGACACATTGCAAGATATGTTGCAAAACGCACTTAAACCTTATAAACCTGTAAGTAAATTTTTTATTATACTTATTACAATTTTAATTTGAAATTTGAGTATGTGAGTTTTATTGATTTTTTTTTGTTTTTTTTTTTGTTTTTTATATTTAAGCTTTCGGCACTTTTGTAATTTTGAATTTCCTAAATGCTAAACAGTTCAAAATTAAAAAAAAACTTGTCATCAGTTATTCTGTTCGTGTATTTTGTGACGCAGCAGTTACTATTCTCCATCTCACAATTGTGGTTCATGGTGACATTCAAGGCAGAATAGCGCAATAGCTTGCCAATTCCTTTTGCATCTCTGTGGTCACTACCCTCCTCCAGCTCACAATTGGGGTTGATGGTGATATTCAAGGCTGAATAGGGCAATGGCTTACCAGTTTCTTTTGCATCTCTGTGGTCACTACTCTCCTCCATCTCACAATTGTGGTTCATGGTGACATTTAAGGCAGAATAGCGCAATAGCTTGCCAATTCCTTTTGCATCTCCGTGGTCACTACTCTCCTCCAGCTCACAATTGGGGTTGATGGTGATATTCAAGGCAGAATAGGGCAATGGCTTACCAGTTTCTTTTGCATCTCTGTGGTCACTACACTCCTCCATCTCACTATTATGGTTCATGATGACATTCAAGGCAGAATAGCGCAATGGCTTACCAGTTCCTTTTGCACCAACCATGTTGAGATTACCCTATTCCTCCTCTCAGAATCAAAACTGTAGGACTCACCTGTTCTATTATTTACTCATAGCTGGAGAGAGAGAGAGAGATGGATTCATACCTTTCCCAAGAGTATTAACATGTAAGTAAATGCAATGAACTCGACTAGAATTTGAATTTGGCTCCCTACTACCTTGATTCAGAACCACTATCTATTACTCCACTGTAGCTCCCCAAGTTTGCATTTTGGCTCTGAAATTGAACATCTGGAAACTATTAGAATGCTTAAATTCATGTGAACCTGGCACCAGGGAAAAAACTCATCAGAGCAGTTGCTATGCAAATATTTGTAGAAAAGACAGAGGGAAGCCATATCACATCAGTGAGAAAGTGACTGAAAAGGAGATGCCAAGTCAGATCACATTGTAGCTTCTTTAGATTTTGTTGAGAACCTTGAGATGAATAGCAGTTATACCTGACTGGATATGACAACAGTATTAAATGTACAAACGAATAGTAGATTTATAAACTGTGCAAGAGGGATTCTAAAAAAGAAAAAAACAAGCTTTCAAGCCTGACACAGAGACACAATCTTCCTAGCAGTAGATGCAGCTATAGATTCGATGTATTTGTTCCACTTCAGTTCGGTTGTAAAAGTGAGGCCAAGTTGGCGCAGTGTGTTGCTCTCCAGAAGACTTGCATCAACCATGATGATGGCTGACAGTTAAGTTTCTATATGATCTTTGCCAAGACTCACAGTCTTTATTTGCTCAAAGCCATTTGTAACTACTTTGTTTTAGAAAATGGTTGTATACATCTGATATTTTAGATATTTATGAACAGGTTTGGCACCATGCATGATAGCCACATGAAAGTCTTGATCAAGGCTATTTAATAACATGACTCTAGTTTTCAGGTTAATGTATTGGTTTTGGAGTAATTTGCAATGTTGGGCAAAATTATCTCTAGCACTGCCCATTATATGTTCAGTTTTCTTCTCTTCTATACTAAATTTGTTGTGACTAATTGATATGTTGAGGTATTTGCAGTGTTTAGTACTCACTAGACACACAGATCCTGGGCATGCATCCGGCAGCAAGGCCTCCAATCGGGGGGTTGTGAGGCAAATGGAACCACCTCTTAATTGCTGTTGGTCTACCCTGACCTGGAGTGATAGCACCTGTTAGGGTCCCAGCTATGGGCAAATAGTTAACCCCAAAACTGGGGTCAAAACTCTATAAAAGTATAAAAATACACTTTTATAGAAATATGTACATAAAAATAGACTTTTATATTATAGAAAAATATACATTTTTGAAGGAAAAAGAAAAAAATATTCTCAGCAAAAATTTTTGAATACAAAACTAGAAGACATTTTCAGTTTTCTAAAATAAAAAAGAATAAAAACAAAAAATTTTAATTAAAATCTGACTAAATTAACCTTCTCACTATAACCAAATATAAAAAAAAAATACCTTAAAGCCCCACCTTTTTGGTATAAAATAACCCACAGATTGATATGCCATTAAACAAAACTTAAACTAGATACACATGCTGGATTTTTATGATAGATTCAGAGGATGTGCCATCATAGTCTCATAGTTTTAGAAAGATTTATCTTAAGTTCTATTTCTTGGAGCACTTGGTAGAGGATATTAATTTTTTGTTATCCCAACTGTGAATTCCTGTGTCATTAGAATACCCCCCCCCCCACACACACACACACACTCATCATCAGTACATCATTGGCTTTGTATGGCAGGATCATTGTATTCTATTGGTAGATTTATTTTTCTTTTTTTTAATCATTTCACCCCAAAGAAGGCAACAGCCATTAACACATGGGGTTACTGAGTGTGAAAGAAAATAAGAAAATTATTAAGATGTGAGAACAATAAAACGACAGGAATCTAGAGGACAGAAGGTAACGATTGACATTGCATTTAAATTTTTGAAGGTTGAACTTTACTGGAAAGCAAGAAGCTGGTAGAGAGTTCTGCAAGTGAGAAATGTGAGAAAAGAAACTGTGAGCATAGAACTTATGGTTAGATATAACCATTTTGACTATGTGCTATGGAATGCTTTAAAAGATCAGGACCTATATCTTCAAATCTGTGTCTGTAAATGAGCAAAGTATAATCATAGAAAAGATTAAATAGATAAGAGCTCTCATTTCTGTCTTGTTATACTCCTCTTGAAATTTGAAAGATTCCTATAATTGGCGACCTTCTCAGACATGTAAGATTTCATGCATGATTAAAATTCCTTTATTAAATTGATGCATTCAGTGAATTCAGAGCTTGGAAGGTGGTTTTTAATAGAGGAGTAGAGTCTCTTTAATGTGGTTATATGCTGCTGTGAAGTCAACACAGCAGGGATACAATTTCCTATTAGAGAGGTATGCAATTTACTGGAGTTTTTTTGTTTTTTTTTAAAATCATATCACCCTGAGCAAGGCAGTAATGCCACTGATGTGCAGGGGGCTATGTCAGAGTGAAAAGATTGGAAAAGAGAAAGCCGGAAACCACATCCTAAACAGGGAACAAGAGATGAGCCTCTTCACCTGGTCAATAGACGTTTGATTACATATTTGCCATCATTGCCTCACTTTCCAGAAGTAAAACCAAACTGGGTTGTGATTTGTTGACTTTCATAAAACAATAAAAGCTTAGTTAATGTTTATTAATACTTTCACGATGATGGATCCCTTTGAGATATCTTTGTGTGTGGGGTCTTCAGGGCTACCTTTTTGTTTCTATAGTGCATTAATGTAGGTGTAAACCACACTTTTTGGGGGTGCATTTATGATTCCAAAAAGATACTTCTATAAACACTTGAATCTGTATAGACACTTATGCTCACTATAAGTTATGGTAGATCTATGGTGTTGGGGTTGGGGTGTGTATATATATATATATATATATATATATATATATATATATATATATATAATAAACCTCCACTCTGCTTATAAGACCTGAAATATATTTTATGTAACTACAGGGTGCAATGGATGAATTGTTGTCTAAATTATACAAAAATGAAAATAACACTGACATCTCATTTAAACAGATATATTTACCAAAATTACACAAAAATATCTTGAAATACAATAGAGTAAATTTATTCAATAAAAACACCTTTGGCTTCAACTTTGGCCTCCAAACGATTTTGGAATCACCTGTATCTCTTCTAGATGGTCTCCTTGTTTAAGCTGATGAATGCTGCCATAATCCTTGTCTTTAGTTCATCTTTGGTTTTAGAAGGAATTGGTTTCTTGCTCAACTGTGCCCCGCACATCATAATCAAGGGGGTTGCAGTCTGGGGAGTTAGGTTGCCAGATTTAAGAGGTGATGTAGTTGCAGAAATTGTCTGATGGCCATGACAGGGTTCTCCTGCTTGTGTGGCATGGTACAGAATCTTCCAGCAAACACCCTCATATCCCAGGGCAGCATTACCTCCTCAAGGCACTTGATGTAGGCCTTCCAATTGAGTCCGAGGTCCTCACCAACAAATTTGGGAGTTCTTTTCTTATCAGAATGATCAGAGTGAGTTTTCCGAACTGCCATATTTTTGTAATCACCATTAGACTCCTCCAACTCTTTCCAAATCCTTTGAACTGTCTTCAGATTGACACCCAAACTCTCTGAAATGTTTAAATTGGAGCTTCCAAGAAGTAAATGCCAAACAGTACAGCACACTGTTTCTAAATTTCTGGTGGAGTGAAATGTGTCTTGCTGCTCTTTATTTCACAGACAATGCCCAACTGACCCTACTATACTGTGCATTCATCAAAATCAAAAATAGACAACATGCATGTGTGAAATTAAACAGTATAAAATGGTGACAATTTGCCCATCAGACACTGCATACTACATAGAATTATTTACAGTTTTTGGAATGGGTTAAAAAATTCTCTATTTCATAAGGATATATTTGGAACTGAAATGTCAACACAATACTTACACTATTTGCATTTGTTCAAATTATTGTCTTCATCTTTATTGCCATATTCACAATGTTTCAAACGTTTACGCTATGACCTTCTTCAGGCTCGATGGATAAAAGTGTTGGTTGAAATAATCCAATGATTTGACCCAAAGAGTTGTGAGTTCAAAACCTGGCAACAGCAAATGGGAACAAAAACTTGGAGAATTGAGTTACTAAAGAAAATTAAGTGAAACTTAGATTTCCAGAAAAGGCATGTGGAACTAGAACAATCTACCCTGGTTGAAAAAAAATAAAGGATTCAGTTCAAAATTCTAATGTATATCACCTGAAGAAGCCCAGAGCGTACGATAGCTGAAACATCATGACTATGACAATAAAGAGGAGTACAACAGTCCAAACAATGTAAATAGTTACAATACCTCATCTCAGAAATTTCAACCGAATACTTCAAAATATGATAATGTTTCTCTATCTTCACTTTTGTTTCTCAGGTTGTGGCTGTTAATCTCTACAAAGATGCCTTATGGAGTCGAATTATGATAACACGTTACAACAGCAGGCTTAATGCTTTCAAAGTTAATGTCTCCTTCTTTGTCTATTACCCAAGTTTACCTTTTGTAATTGTCAAACAATTGAAAGAACCCTTACTTCGCATTTTAATGCAGGTGAGTTGAATTTAATGATTTTACTTATTGTTCAATTTTTTATCTCAACTAAATACTTTGCTTTTATTTATTTGTTGTTGATGTGTCCGTTAGTGTTTGTAAGTAAAAAAATAACATGGCTGTTTTATGCATTTACACTCAATTGTTTTATAATGAAAAAAAAAAAATGAAAAATTATAAGAAAATTATTATTGTTTTGGTGCTCATTTCTGGTGTGTTCAAGATTGAAATTTTCCATCATTTAGTTGCAAGTCAGACTTTGTTGAAATTTGGTCCACAAATGAATGATGAAGGATAAAATGTTGCACTATGAATTTCGGAAAGGAATAAGCATTGGAACTGCAACCAAAAACATTCACAAGGTTTATTTGTTGGATTGTGCTTCAACTCTTTGGACAGTCAAAAATGGTTTGGCAGGTTTCATATAGGGATTTTTTTTTCTTCATTTTTTTTTTTTTTTTTTTAATCAGTTCATTATCATTTAACTTAATCATCATGTTGACATTTCGTTCACAAATGAAAGATAAAGGGTAAAAAGTTGCACTATCAATTTTGGAAACGAATAAGCATTTGAACTGCAACCAAAACATTTTCAAGGTTTATTTGGATTGTGCTTCAACTCTTTGGACAGTCAAAAATGGTTTGCCGGGTTTCAGCTAGGGATATTTTCTTCTTTTTTGTTTTCTGTTTTTAATTATTTCACCCCAAGAAATGCAGGGCCACCGCTAGTATGCAGGGGGTTACAGTGAGAGAAAAGACTGAGTACAGGCGGTACTGAGGAAAGGATAAAAGATTAACAGGATTTGAGAATATAGAAGATAGCAATTGACGTTGCATTTAAATTTTGGGAGATTGTAGCTATCAAAGAAGGAAGTAAACAAAAGGAAGTATTCCTCAGTAGAAAGCATAAGGAAAGAAACTTTTGGAATAGAAGTGTTGGTTACTATTTCAATGGTAAAACTTTTTTGGTTTTTAATAATCGTTTCACCCCAAGCAAGACATTACTGCCACAGATACACGGGGGGTTACATCAATGTAAAGTGAAGAAAAAGAGGAACAGGTCACAGTGGGGTGTCATAGAATGGGTTAGAGAAGAATGGAAATACTGGTGTGAAGAGAGCTGCGTGAGAGTAGAGCAGAAAGGGAGAAGAACAAGATACAAGGGGTGTCGGGGAAAGGATGGGAGTCAAGGAGATAAGAGATAGCAATTAATGTTGCATTTAAACTCTTGGAGATTGTAGCTATCAGGGAAGAAAGTATACAGAAGGGAGTTCCACAGGCTGAAACTGTACGAAAAGAAGCTGATAGTGTAAAAGTTGTGGCCATTAATTGTTTTCACTGTAAAAGGGTGGGACCTCGTTGCCAGTCTAGTAGCTTAAGTAAATTCATGCAGAGGAGGCATCAGGGAGCTAAGCTCATCGGAACAGAAGCTGTGAAAATATTTGTAGAAGAAATGGATGGGACCTAGATGCCAATCTAGTAGCATGCTTACATTCATGTTGTTGGGGCACCAAGGGAAAAAAAAAAGCTTGTCAGCTCATTTTAACAAAAACTATCAGCCAACCTTCCAGTGTTGATGAAAACTCTCTGCTTGTCATCATGGAGAATAATTTGATTAAATAGATTGTTAAGAGTTTGAAAACCGATATCTCAAATGCCTTTCATCCTTTGAAGAGATTTGGGTTCAAGAAAAGCATTTAATTTTGGCAAATTTTCCACCATAACAATGCAAGACCACATGTTGCGAAACAGACCTTGCAAAATTTTAAATGGGGAAACACTCTAGCACTGACCATATTCTCTTGACTTGAATTTGACTCTACTACCTCACAGTCTTCTTCCAACAAAAACACGGTTTTTACAAAAATGACTTCAACAAGCTTGTAGGAAGATGAAGGACAGTTTTTTTTTTGTTTTTTTTTAATTTTGTTTTTAATTTTCTAAATAGGCACAGACTTTTACAATGGTCTAATAAAATAAGGTGCCAGTATAGTATGTGGCCTTCAGTTAAGTGCCATACGTGATACACGCTTGGGCGATCATGTCTCGAAAGAGACATGACTGACTGGTATACTGGTTGCCAGCCAAGGCTATAGAACCCAATCTGTCCTGTTATTTGACTCATAGCTAGAAGAGGGGGAAATGTATTATATTATTAAGTAGTAATTAGTGGGGGATCATTTTATTACTTCATAACAATAGAAAACCGATCCCCACTTTATGCCTAGTAGAAGTTTTAATTATGTTTTCAGCTATTATATTTAGTCAGTCAGTTAAGTGCCATACGTGAAGCACACTTGGGCAATCATGTCTCTTTCGAGACATGACTGACTGGGCAGAAGGAAGATTATCCCGCAGTAGGTTGCCATTGCTTTCTGCGGTAGACTGGTTGCCGACCAAGGCTATAGAACCCAATTTGTCCTGTTTAACCCATAACTGCAGGAAAGAAATGGATTAATACCTTCCTCAAGGGTATTTGCGCGTAGGTGAATGCAATGAATTCAACTGGAATTCAAACTCGGCTCCCCGAGTTGTCATTCCGAGCGGATATCCACTGCACCAAAACGCACATACTCAGTTTTAATCTGTCCTACCTCAGTATTTATATGCATAAGTATTTGGCTATTTATTAAAACTAATTATGTTTTACATTTATTAAATTTTGATTTGTTACCAGCAGTTCTTTAACTACCTGTTACTAAACGTACTAAAAGTGCATTCTTTAATTAAAGCTATCAGTTCTATAATTATCTCTTACCAGACAGTTATACTACTTCCTTATCAGACATTTTTTTAAGGTAGGTCACATACTATACCAGTGACAGAATTTCATAGGCTACATTCAAAAGGTAGGCCACATATTATACTGGCACAAATAATGAAACTGGTTTTGAAATAAAGCAAATTTATTTATTTTTAAAAATTGATGTTTTTTTAACCTGGTGTTATATCCCGGGAGGGGATAAACAGAGAAAGAAATAATTCTTGTGCAAGAAATAATTCTTAACACTGAGAATACATAAAGAGAGATTTATTATACCTCAGTACAATAAACCAAATACACGTACACCAACGAACAGTTAACAAGAATAACAATCAAGAAGACAATGTCTCTGTATAGGACGTATTCGTCCATCTTGAGAAGAAGGCTTCTGTCAAGTGACGTTTAACTCTTGTCTAAGGCCGATGGCTCTCGACTAAAGTCGATGACTCTCGTATAATCATGAACACTCTCGATCACACACGTGTAATGATGAAGACTCTCGTATAGTCACGAACACTCTTGATCACACTGTAGTTTGTTCCCATCTAGGTCTTTTATAACTCGGGCCATACCCATTCCTGGGTAGGACAGGATATTTCACTTCAACACCTGGTCACCATTTAGTGCTGCACATTTTCCCAAATGTTCTATTCAATTTTTCATTTCATCCATGAAGAAAGTTTTTATTTTTTATTTTTTTTTATCCAATTGTGCATAACATCAACTTTGATACCAGATGAAAACTGTTGACCTTTTAACACTTATAAGAATCTTGGAAACAGCAATAAGTTTGATGGTTCCAGATTGGGACTAAATAGAGGGTGTGTTTCACTCTTCCCACCATTTTTGTTTTGTGTTGTTATGTAAAAAATAAAAATTCTTTTTTGTATGAAAATGAAAACACAGAATTTAAAAAATGAAATATAACTCCAAATCATTCCATTAAAAAGAGAAAAAAAATTCTGATGAAACTAAATAGCAAAGCATGTCAAATCTTTAAAAACTTCCGACTTGTTCTTGATTTAAGCACTTGGACATCCTTTTATTCTTGATGTTCAATGCACAATATAAGAAAAATGCTAAAACTTGCTGAACACATGTCCTCCTGACATCAGTTTAAACTGACACCTGTCTATTTTTCAATATTAACTGTAATTATCAACTATGATTCATGGGAGTGAAAATTTTACTGAAATATTTTAGAAATTTCCAGATTTTCATCAGAAATATAAAAAAATGTGTTTTTTAAGCAAAATAATCACAAAATAAAAAAAATAACCTCACTGCCAGAAATATTTAGTTACTTAATATACAACATAGAGGAGTGGAGTAGCGATAAAGTCCATGGGCAACAATAAGAAAACCTGAAACCTTGCAAAATATAACAGATTCATATGCAAATTTTTTTTTTTTTTTTTAATCATATCACCCCGAGCAAGGCGGTAACGCCACTGATGTGCAGGGGGCTACGTAATATTGAAAAGATTGGAAAAGAGAAAACCGGAAACCACATCCTAAACAGGGAACAAGGGATGAGCCTCTTAACCTGTTCAATAGACATGGGTGGAGTGTGAACCGGGCGATAGATAGATCTATCTACTCCAATTGAAAAAACAAACAAAGTGAGAAGATTGGTAAAGAGAAAGCCGGAAACCACATCCTAAACAGGGAACAAGATTGGCCTCTTAACCTGTTCAATAGATGTGGGTGGAGTGTGAACCGGGTATAGTAAAATAGTTACTGACCGAAAATGTGAAAACAGAACTTAATCGGTGCTTTAGGACCATACAGAGTTATCTCGATAAAATCAGGTTCTGCTAAACCTAAAAATATTTCCGCAATTTATTTCATTAAAATAAAAAATATCAAGGTATTATGCACAATCCGTAATTTTGAAAAAGTGAAGTTTAGTTGCTACGCAAAGTTAAAAACAAAAAAAAAACTATAGTTTCAATTTTCAAATTTAAAAAGTGGGTGGGCGACAAACGATATTCATTTAAAAAAGATAAAGTAAAAAAGAAAAACCACACACACAAAACACTTTTCCCATGCATTTCTGTATATTAGTGGTGAAAAAAAAAAAAAAAAAATTAAATTGTTCATTTCAGTAGAAAGCTACTACTATTTTATTTTTTTAGGAAACAATATAGACTCTGTAGAGAGTGGTTTTAAATTAAAAAAAAATATTAATTTAAAAGACTACTTAATTTTTACAATTGATAAGCGATAAGTAAGTTTCTTCCTTTGTTTTTCTTTTAAGTTTTATCTTTTTTGAAAATATGAGACAACGGATAAATCATCATAAACCTCGTTACAAAAACTTTAACTTAAAAATTGTCAAACATTTCCTCATGCTATTTAAATTACTAAATATGATGCCAGATAAAAATAGTTCAATAGTTTAAAAGATGTTAAAACATTTAAAAGTTATCTTTATTAATTTCATTTATGAATGATGCTAATAATACAATTGTGATTATAGTTTCAATTTTTTGTTCCTGCCTATTTACCCGATATTGCTGTGTCACTGTGTAATCATTGAGAAGAATGAAAGTTTAGGCACATTTTAAATCCTATCATTTTTTTTATATCATGTATAACACAAAAAAAGCTAATATTTGAATAACAAGTTTTTCCTCTTGAAATTGTGTCTATATAAGGAACAGAATGACTTTTCAGTTTTTGTTTCTCAGTCCATAACAATAAACTTGCTCACTGCATAAGGATCAACAAACATGATCTTACGACTAAAACGTCTGTTACAACTTCAGGACATGGCTCTCCACAACTTCCTGACATGTAGCTTTTAGTAAGTCTTTTTGCTATCTCTCCTAACGCAACCATTTACACAAGTTTGTTAGGTATGTTGTTTGCTGCTTTCCTCTGTCCCTGTTACCTTCAATATGCTCTGAGAGTGTCAAATTCTCCAAAGTAAATATTCAAAATAAGCCTAAATACTTAACCATTTATAATCTTCTAGATGTGCTGCTGAAAAACAATTTTTTGGAATCCATATCACACTACCCGTGTTTCAACTGTTAGGTCTCTTCAGGCACAGATATGGAAAACCAATAGATGCTGCCCCTAAATCAGTGGATGTTGTCCCTAAATATAAACACCAGAAGGAAGAGTAGTATTAGGAGAGGAGGAAAAGAAAAAAAAATTCCAAAGTAGAGAACAGGAATTACCCACTACCAAAAAGTGGGGTAGCAGACTAAAGGAAAGTAGAAGTTCATCCAGGTTCATAAATACTCGGACTTTGTTCTTTAAATGCCTACATTTTGACATTACTTCATTCTTCGCATTTAGTAATGCTCTTTTATTTCTAAAAGAAATAATGGCCAATTTTTCTTCCTGGCACAGCCTGCAGCAGATATCTCCACGGTTTTTTCCTGCTCTCACCTTCTTTACAATCTTTCACTTTACGAACCCGGATGAACTTCTACTTTCCTCTAGCCTGCTACCCCCTTTATTTGTAGTGGCTAATTCCTGTTCTCTATTTTGGAATTTTTCTTCTTCTTTTTTTTTTTTTTTTTTTTTTTTCTGCTCCTCTCCTACTACTACTCTTCCTTCCGGTGTTTATAATTAGGGACAACATCCACTGGTTTTCTGTATCTATACCTTGAAGAGACCTAACAGTTAAAACCTGGGTTGTGTGATATAGATTCTAAAAATTGTAAGTGTATTTTTGCTCTACTTCAAGATAGTATTGAGCACTTTTTGTTACTTAGTGCCTTCGAGGACGATCCTTTACTGCCCTCCATCTATATTTTTGTTGTTATATATATATATATATATATATATATATATATATATATAGGGAGTGAGATAAAAGTTGCACACTATAAAGATCCTGTTGAGTGGTTACTGAGCTCACCAGACCTCACATCTATAGGTGTTTTTCTGTGTGACCGTTTGCAATTAGTTATTTATCAGATGAGCTTATGAAATATTAAGTAAAAGAAAAAAGTTAAAGATACTTTTTGAAAAATGAAAGGTCAAATTTTAAGGTGAGGGTCAAATTATTTTATTTGAGCTTTAAACAAAAAAAAATAAATGGATCACCTTTTAGATCTATGTAAGTACCTTAAAATGATATATAATTTGGCTTTGTGGGTGAAAAACAACTGAGATATTGATAAACTTTGACTATTTTCTAAAATTCATCTTTTTTTGTCAAAGGTTCATATCTCAAGAACCCTTTGGATCTAGAGATGTAAAATAGGTATCATTCAATTTCTATCTCAAAGCTCTAGAAATTTTTTTTTTTTTAATCATTTCACTCCAAGCAAGGCAGAACTACTATTGGTGTGTAGGGTGTTACATAAGAGTTGAGAGATGAGAAAGAGGAACAAGTTACATGGGTGTCAGAGAATGAGTAAAAAAAGGATGAGAGTACAGGTTTGAAGAGGCCTGCATGAGAGTGGAGTGGAAGAAGAACAGGATACAAGGGTTGTCATAGAAAGGATGTGAGTCAAGAAGATGAGATGGCAATAGATTTTGCATTTAAATTCCTATCAATTGTAGCTTTCAGGGAAACAAGTACACGGAAGGCAATTCTGTAGGCGGGAAGTGTGAGCAAAGAAGCAGAATAGAGTTGTGGTTACATTAGATTTTTTTTCACTGTAAAAAGGTGGGACCTAGCTGCTAGTCTAGTAGCTCAATTATTCATGCAGAGGGGGTACCAGGGAGTTAAGCTCATCAGAGCAGAAGCCATGAATATATTTGTAGAAAAGACAGAGTGAAGCTACATTACATCAGCGAGAAAGTGACTGGAGTTGAGCTACCATATTGGTATCGATCACATTACAGATTCTTTGTTGGATTTTCTCAAGAAGCCCGAGATAAATAGCAGAGGCACCCAATCAGATGTAACAGCAGTATTCAATACATGGGCGGATGGTAGATTTATATATGTGCAAGATGGTTTTAAATGAGAAAAACTTCCTGGCCCCTACAAAGGGAACCAACCCTCTGAGCAGCAGATTTAGCTATGGATTTAATGTAGTCATTCCACTTGAGATCAGCTGATAGATTTAGGCCTAGGAGGCGCAGTGTTTTGCTTTCAGGGAGACTAGCCTGGTCCATTCTGATGGAGGGTAGAAGCAGTTGACTGTGGGATATCAGCTTTGTTTTGGAAGCATTAAAATTTACAAGCCATTTCTTACCTCAGTCCACTACAGATTGGAGGTCTTTTTCAAGATCAGCAGCAAACTTTGCTTTGTCAGCCTCAGCAGATTTCTTATTGAGGTGGGAATAAACTGTTGTATTGTCAGCATAAATGCCTACTTGGGATCTGATCACATCAGGGAGATCATTGATGAAGATCAGAAAAAGCGTAGACCTAGAATAGAGCCTTGAGGGACACCCGTGTTTCACATGATAGTATCTGGAAGCATGCCCATTCAATAGTACCTTCATTACGCAATTTGAAAAGAAAAACTGGATTAAGTCAAACAATTGTCCAGTTATACCATAGCCCTGTAGCTTTCGTAGAAGGCCAGCATGCCAGACTCTGTCAAATACTTTGGAGATATCTAGTGCAATTTGTTCAAGCCTCACCATTCTTATCAAGTGCCTGGTATACCGTGATGGTTGTTAACATATCAGCAGTAGACCTAAATGTACCAAATTTAAATAAAAAAACAAAATCTGTGTTGGTAATTGTGTTGAGGAAGTTAGTAGGAAAGGAAGACACGAACATGGGACTTGGAACAACAAGATATATTGAAAAACAAGAATACAGAAAGAGTAAGTCTGAGTGGAAACCTCCTCTCAGCTGTGACAAATAGTCTATATATGTCTACTCCCTGGCATCTGTCCTGCGTCTGCGCATACAGAGCCTAGCCGGTATTTGTAATGAATGGAACAGTCCATTATAGAGAGGTTCTACCCCAACAGTAATGATCAGAGCTTTGTTGATCTAACACGAAATGACTCGCATATATGATATTAAATCTGCAGTTATTTTAAATAGTTATACCCAATTTAATGTTTTTTGTTTTTTTTATATTTTCTAAGTTAAAATATTTATAAGAGAGATATTATACAAAAATTCTCAGCCTTACTGTTTCAAAATTTGACTAAATGACCAAGCTTATGTTTTTTTTTATTTTTTTGTTTATTATTATTATTCTCTTCTTGGTCGGCTGAGAAATTTTCATCACCTTTGTATTTCATAATTCTTTTCTATTTGACTCTTACTTCAGGAACTGCTGATTATTTTTCACTATACAAATTACCGTAAAATGCAGTTTTCTGGGAAGCATATTGGATCACTTGCAACTATGGCTATAAACCACATGACCCAGGCAAGTATTATGGTTTGATTTTAAAAGCTTTTTTTTTTTTTTTTTTTTTTTTAAATCATATCACCCCGAGCAAGGCAGTAATGCCACTGACATGCAGGGGGCTACATAAGAGTGAAAAGATTGGAAAGGAGAAAGCCAGAAACCACATCCTAAACAGGGAACAAAGGATGAGCCTCTTCACCTGTTCAATAGACGTGAGTGGAATGTGAACCGGGCGACAGTTTAATCTATCTACTCCAATTGAAAAAAAAGAAAAAGGAGTGAAAAGATTGGAAAAGAGAAAGCCGGAAACCACATCCTAAACTGGGAACAAGTGATGAGCCTCTTCACTTGTTCAATAGACGTGGGTGGAGTGTGAACCGGGCGATAGATAGATCTATCTACTCCAATTGAAAAAAAGAAGAAACCAAAGTGAGAAGATTGGAAAAGAGAAAAGCTGGAAACCACATCCTAAACTGGGAACAAGTGATGAGCCTCTTCACCTGTTCAATAGACGTGGGTGGAGTGTGAACCGGGCGATAGATAGATCTATCTACTCCAATTGAAAAAAAAGAAGAAACCAAAGTGAGAAGATTGGAAAAGAGAAAAGCTGGAAACCACATCCTAAACAGGGAACAAGGGATGAGCCTCTTCACCTGTTCAATAGACGTGGGTGGAGTGTGAACCGGGCGATAGTTTAGTCTATCTACTCCAATATCAAAATATATTTCTAAACTGGAAAAAAGATTGATTATAGAGAGCTATCGAGTAAAAAGTAAAAGAATAAATTTTACTTAAAAGTTGAGTAAGAAGAAAATGTAGAATTATTTCGAATTATTAGTTTAACGTTGTTGCCCACAGAAAAATGGTGTCGAAAAAAGTTATTCCTTTGACCCTGCTATTATGATAAACTCCCTTAACAATGTTTATTGTTTTAAGTACCAATGATTAAAATTTTAATAAAACCTAAACATATGAAAAGTATCTATTTTCTTTATTCTTGAGATTTGAAAGATGTTAAAAAAAATTATTAGATTTTTTTATTTATAAGATTAATTTTTTTATTTACAAGATTACAAGATATATAAACCAGGTACAATGAAATATTTATTATTTGCCATTTTATAAAGAAAATAAATTTTTTATATTCAGAAATTCATAAAAGTGTCTGAACAAGAAAATTTGAATAAGCCTCTAATGAGTCACTGTAATTATAGAAAAAATGCATTTTTTGGGTCCTTACATTTGCTCCCACTAGGAATTCACTAAAATAGTTTTTTGTCATTATTTATAAAAAGAAGTAAATATTGCATTGTACTTAATTTGTATATGTTGATAATTTTGTAAATTTTTTATAAATTGTTGAATTAAAAGATTTTTCAAATTTATCTATCTAATCTAAACTTATTTATAAATGGAACTTTGTATGTGTCCATTACCTATAGACTCCGAAACAGCTGAATCGATTTTCTTGAAAATTTACACAGTTGTACTATAAGCATCTGCAAGTGTTCTTAGCTAGGTTTTCTGTTGAGGTACCCCCAATAAATATCGAAAATCAAAAAAATCGGGTTATAGAAGGAGTGGTCCGATTTTAATCAAATTTGACACACTCATAGACAAAGATGTAAGAAACAATATTCAGAAGTTTCAAGGTTGCAGTTCTTACAATAGTGCAGAAAATTGATTATATATATATATATATATATATATATATATATATATAGGCAAGATGTTTGTGTGTGTGTCTGTTTATCTGTTTATCCTTTATACAAATCCACAATTTTTATCCAATTCTCACCAAACTTCACAAATATTCTTTAGGCTGAGTCTGAGTTCCAGAACCATGGATTAGTTTTAAAGCTTTCATTACACCTGAGCAATGCCGGGCTATACTGCTAGTTTCTTTATAAAAGGTAAATAAGATACAATTAATACAAATAAATATGATTTGTCACTTAGCTGATTGCATTCTACTTAGTTCACGTATTTTTATAATCTTGTAAATAAACATTGCCAAGGGAGTCAAATGTGTATGCAGTAATAACAATGTTAAGGGAATAACTGTCCTTTTGACACGGGAACAAATATTAAACATTGCCAAATGTGACTTATTAATCCTTTCAGGAATGGAGGCAAAAATACTTCTGTTGCTTTATTGAATTGATATCAAGAAACAACATATTTTTTATTTTCATTTTTTATTTATTTGTGGGGATGAAATATAGGGATTGCCAGACTGGGTTAAAAGTAATAAATTAGAATGCATTTGAAAGTCTAGTGCTGGGAAATTTTGAATTTAGTCTTTGAGCTCAAGTTAGCCTGGCTGTGGATGTGTGTTGTGCAGTGGATATCGACTCGGAACGCGACACTGGAGTGCCAAGTTCGAATTCCAGTTGAATTCCTTGCATTCACTTATGCGCAAATACCCTTGGGAAAGGTATTAATCCATCTCTTCCTTCCAGTTATGGGTTAAATAACAGGACGGATTGGGTTCTATAGCCTTGGATGGCAACCAGTCTACTGCAGAAAGCAATGGCAACTTACTGCACGATAATCTTCTGCCCAGTCAGTCAGGTCTCTTTTGAGACATGATTGTCCAAAGCGTGTATCACGTATGGCACTTAACTGACTAGCCTGGCTGTATGGTATGAAATTCAGAATTTAGCAGGATTTGATTTTTAAATGTAACCCAATCTAGCAATTCTGAATAAGTTTTTATTCTCATCAGCTATTTTAAGAAGGAAATGTAGAATTATTTGGATAAAATAAATAAAATTGGGATTTTCTTGCTATTTTACATGTTTCTCTGATTTTATTTAAAAAAAAAAAGCACATTTTAAATTTCTTATAAAAATATTGCTATGTTCTTTAACCCTTTTAATATTTTTTCCACAAACCTTATCTTTTACAGACAAAAACAACATTGCTGCTGGATATTGACAAGAAGAGAAAAGGTTGGTTTTAGGAATGTATTATTATTTCAAATTGATGTTAATTATTTACATTATCCGGACTGTGGTTCTCACCTTTGACATATTCACAATATTTTGGCCATTGATACACTTTTCATATTAAATTCATTTTATGGGGTGGGATGCTTATCTGTTACAATAGGTCCTCCACATGATTGGTTGAACACACATGAAGTCAAGTTGGCTCTAAATGATGTTATCAGAGTCAAAATTATATCCAGGTTTTTTTTTTAATGGCTGAAAGATAGTCTTTGAAGTCTATGGTTCAAAGTGGCAACCTACTTGAGTTAAGAAGAAAACAGTAAAGAAATAAATAAAAAAGGAGATCAAGTGACATGTCATTGCAAAACCAGATGTTTCTGCTGGCAACTCTATATAAGTAAAGTCCTGGTTAGGGCAAGACAGAGGAGCCATCCATCTAGCCAGTCATGTTGCCAACTGTTGGAAGAAGAGTCAAAGGGCAAAGTTGAAATGGGACTAAAAATAGTTTGTTTGTAAAGACAATTTGTATATTTTTCCCCCAAAAAAGGGGAAAATAAGTTTCAACAAGTATGAAAAGGAAAAAACTTACAACAAAAAAAACAAAAAACAAAGAAAGGAACATGATCTCTGTATGCAGATAGATTCCAGAATACATAAATGGAGGTCTGATTGAGCTCTGAACAAGATGGAGAGCCATAAGCCTCTGTGCACTTCAAATTATCCATTAAATGCATGCTGATAGATGATTTATGCGCAAACTGTGTTGTGCTCTTAGAAAAGCCTTGATTCCTGGATCTTTTATAGGTACCTCCACTCATTTTTCGATACCTAAATTTAAATTTAAATTTTAAAAATAAATAAGTAATCTTCAACTTTAAAATTAGCTTTAATTGAAAGCCATAAGATTAAATTTTAATTCCCCAAAGAAAAATACACTGGTATTATTTAACCCGAAATTATATTGATTTTAATCTAATTTTTTTTTAAATCGAAAGTAAAAAGTTAAAATTTCCCACCATTTTTGATTTATTGACACATTCTGTCAACAGTAGCCCAATTTCTGTTTTAAAAATCTTGCAAAAATAAAATATACCTTGCTAACACGTCATTTAAGTCAATTTTTAAAGTTGAAACTTACCTTTATCTGATTTCAATCAAGTAATAATTCCTTACTGCCAGAAATTTAGAAAAAACAACAACTTTTTAACTGCGGTAGCCCTACCTGTCATCACCTCGATGACGCAATGGCAGGGTGTTAAAAGATTTACGAGCTCCGGAAGTTGTCAGACGGAAAGTATTGCGACTATACGCGCCAAAAAAACACAAAATTTTAATTTCTTTTTTTTGGTTTTTAACTAAATAGCAAAATTTAAAATAATAATTTCAGCAATTTTATAATATTTAATAGAATTTTAGTTTACATTTATAGCCAGACATCTGAATATGCTTTCTGAATTACTGCAGATGTTAGAATTATGTAAACATGTTATGACTCTTATGGAACACCGTACTTACTCAAAAAGGGGAACGTAAATGAACATATTTACACAGAAAATTTTTTTTTTAAAATTAATTTTAAAAAAAAGGGCTCAACGATTTTTATTATACTTTTCAATTTTAGATAGGCAATATGATATTCAGCTATTAACTATAAAGAAAACTCGAAATCAAGTCTTTGGAGATTTAAAACATATTTTTAAAAGTTTTTAAATTATTAAATTATTTTAATGTAAAAAAATTTAAAAAAAATAAAACTATTATTTTAAAATTTTAATATTAATTGGAAAAAATTTTCTTCTTCAGAGTATAATGTCCTCAGTAGTTGTGACTTATTCCAGTAATTAAAAGATTATCAAAATTAATTATGTCGGAGTTTTATTGCATTTTTTATTTTACTCTTCGGAGAAGGTTTTCGGATAGTGATTGCAAACTTAAGATAAAAGAAATGGGTGATTTATATTTCCCAATGAGTCCTGCGTTGAAGTAATTAAACAAAAGTTGGCAACTATTTAAAATTTTTTAACAGTCAGGGATTTACGTGAAGGGGGGTTAACAGAGGTAAAAAAAAAATATTTTTACCAAGATTTTAAAAAAATAAAAATTTCAGAAGTAATTTCATTCATTTGTGAATGAATACTGAAAGTTTCATTAAAATCCGACAATTATTTGATTTTTGAGAGAATTTCCAAATTAATGTGTTTTCAAGCTAAAAAAGTGGCAAATGCAAGAAAATGGCGTCTATTGTAAAACAGTAGTAAACGTTTCTTAGCCGCTAAAATCAATCGAAACAAAACTTTGACAATATTTCAAAAATGTTAGAAAGGATTAAAAAATTTTTAAAAATAATTAAAAACTACTTTGATCTTTCTTCTTAATAATAATTTAAACATTTTGACGATAAAACTTTATTTTAGTGAAGTTTGTGGCGTTTTGCATTACGCTATTGCTGTTTTTCCGTGCAAAACTGGAGGTACCTAATAAGGAAGTGCATGCTGCCTGATTCTGGAATCTGAAAGGTTCCTCAGGGATTTTTCAAAAACATGTTTTCCCTATATATACACTAGTAGTATAGCCCGGTGTTGCTCAGGTTTAATGAATACTTTTATATATATATATTATCAATTTTCTGCACTATTGTAAGAACTGCAACCTTGAAACTTCTGAATATCATTTCTTATGTCTTTGTCTATGAGTGTATCAAATTTGATTAAAATTGGACCACTCCTTCTATAACCTGATTTTTTTCGATTGTCGATTTTCGATATTTATCAGGGATACCTTGACACAAAACCTAGCTAAGAACACTCGCAGACGCTTATAGTACAACTGTGTAAATTTTTTTAAAAAAATCAGTTCAACCGTTTTGGAGTCTATAGGTGACGGATACACACACACACACACACACACACACACAGAGACAAAGTTCCATTTTTATAAATAAGTTCAGATTAACTATGAAAAGAACAAGGCCTATATATATGTACAAAAAGAGAATTTAATCTATTAAAATTCAAGCTGATTTCTAACCTTCCAGTTTTTAACTTCCATTTTCTGGCAATTACATCAGCAAAGACAGAAGAGTGTTGGGTCCATGGAATTCAACTTCCTTTTCTGTCTCTACTGAGTTGTATTTCCATGTAAATGAAAAATTAGTATAAAAAATATAATTGAATTTATTTTAATAAAAATGTTTAAATTGTTTTGTTCTCTATTTAAGCTCCTGTTGAAGACACTTGGGTAGATGATCCAAGAATCATATTTGTAAATAAAGAGGAAATACAACAAAGAGAAGAAGCCATTGCTGAAAACTTTGGGAATGGAGAGTTGCCTGTTTTGCAAAAGTTGGAATATGTCGTAAGTATGAAGTAGAAATATTGTTATGGCTGTACTAAATGATTTTTTAGCACTACGAAAGTAGATTGGTCCACTTGTTAAAACAAAGTGGGGGGATTGGGGAATAAATCATTTTGGGGGGTTTAGTGTTATAGCCTTAAAAGGTTACTGCATGAGTAATCACCAAAATGGAGGTTGGGAATAATAGTATATCAACAAGTACAAGACTCACATGCTGCATGAAGTAGATACATTACTAGTTAACTGCTAGTCAGTATAATCACTCTCCTCTACCCCGATACTGTTCACGTATTTAAGAGAATAGGAACATCCCATTCCTGCATATAGGTAGGTATAGAACAATTAGCATTCATTAGACTTTCCCCAAGGTTTGACTTTTGTTAGAATTTTAAAAAATATAGATTTATTTTTTTACATTTTAGGCAGTGTATCCTTTTTAATTGTGTTTTGTGGTGTAATGGATATCAGCTCAGAATGAGCAGTTTACTGCAGAAAGAAATGGCAACCTACTGCAGGAAAAAAAACTTATGCCGAGTCAGTCATGGATCAAAAGAGTCAGGATTTTCCCAAGCATGTATCATGTATGGCAATTAACTGACTCGCTGATCCTTTTTAGAATATTGATACTGTTTGAAATTGATCCCTGACTTTTTAAAGAGTTATTTGGACTTAGATTTTTGTTTAAAAATGTAAAGGTTGATACTGGGCTTGTGCCATTGATATGTATGATGAGAAAATTCAGGCACTACACAATGGACCAAATTTCCTAGCAACAGACCTAGGAATTGATTCAATATAATCACTCCAATTTATGCCAGTGGAAAACATAAGATCAAGTAGGCACACAATGACTTCATCAATTACTTCATCTATCCCATGGTTATGTGTGGCCTGAATACCTTCCAAACATTCACCCTACGTTCTCATGTTTATGTAAGAGTCTCTCTGTTTCCTCTTGGGTCAATGGTTATCTATTTACCTGCCATACAGTTTTTTCTACACATATTTCCCAGATGTGGATGTGCGTTGTGGTGCAGTGGATATCGGCTCGGAACGAGAAAACAGGGAGCCAAGTTCGAATTCCAGTTGAATTTATTGCATTCACTTATGTGCAAATATCCTTGGGAAAGGTATTAATCCGTCTCTTCCTTCCAGTTATGGGTTAAATAACAGGACAGATTGGGTTCTATAGCCTTGGCTGGCAACCAGTCTACCGCAGAAAGCAATGGCAACCTACTGCAGGATAATCTTCTGCCTAGTCAGTCATGTCTCTTTCAAGACATGATCACCCAAGCATGTATCTCGTATGGCACTTAACTGACTGATATCCCAGATACAGCTGGGTCAATCATGCAGATTTGCACTTGGTGACCAGGTTCAAAATTCTTCAAAATTCTTGCAGCCCTCTATTAACTTTGTGTCATTTTAGTCTCATATTCAAAACTTACACAAAGGCAATCCATCACTGTCAGAATACTACATATTCTGACTAATCACTGACCATCCTGGTCAAGCCTCCACATTCTCACAAGTGTTTCTGTTTCTGATGGGATTTTGAAGCAGCATTCACTTAATCAAAAAGAAAGAAGAGAACAAGTAGGTGAAGGAAAGCAGTTGAGATCAAGCGACAACAAACTGGACATTATTTCTAGTTTTTTATTTTTTTAATCATTTCACCCCGAGCAAGGCGGAAACGCCACTGATGTGCAGGGGGTTACATAAATGTAAAAAGATTAATTAGAAAAGAGTGAGGAGTACAAACTAGTTAGAAAGGAACAATAGAAAGCAGGTGCGATGACAGATACATAGGTGGAGAGAAAGGGAAGGTTATACAGGGGTGGGGGTTAGTAGATGAGTATTGACTTTGCATTTAAATTTCTGGAGGTTGTAGCCGTCAGGAAAGCAAGAATATGGGAGCGAGTTCCACAGGCGGGAAGTGCGAGAGAAGAAGCTGCAGGAGTAGAATTGTCGTCTGCATTTGGCTAACCTGACTGTGAATGGGTGGGAGCCAGTTGCCAGTCTGGTTGCACGAGTAAACACCTGTTGAGGAGGCATCAGTGACTTAAGCTCGTCCAAGCAGAAGTCGTGAAAGTATTTATAGAACAGACAAAGGGAGGCCACATTTCGACGATGGGGAAGTGGCTGCAGTCGAGTCGCCAGATCAGTACCTATCACATTACAGACTCTCCTTTGGAGCTTGTCAAGAACACTGAGGAGAACGGCAAGGGCACCTGACCATAAATGACAGCAGTACTCCATGCACGGACAGATGGTTGACTTGTATATATGCAGGATGGATTCAGATGGAAAAAACATCCTGGATCGACATAGTGACCCAACCTTCTTAGCAGTAGATTTTGCTATGGATTCTTGGAGATCAAACAGTCAGTTCTGGTCTGCCCTTGGTGAGGAGCAGACTTACTTTTGCATTGTTCTGATGCTGTCCATTCATCTTCCCAGCCACATCTCATGATGTTGAGATCAGCAGTGGGTTGTTCAGGGGAAGAGTTCAGCTGTTAGTCTGACATACCAGGAGTTGTCCCAAATGTTACCTATTTACCTACCCACTCAGGTCAAGCATGTGAAGCCCCGATTAAACCATTTATGTTATATTACTGACAACAGGTTTCAAGTCATCATTTCTCACTGTAGTGTTTGTTCTAATCTTCATTACCTTGTGAACATGCAATGATCCTTTCCAAGTTTTTGGTGACTAAGAATTACGATATATTGGGTAATCAGAGACTGATCAGTTGAAAGCTGAGTGGAGGTCTCGTATGTTTATTTGTGTGTCTTTTTAAAAACTTGTGTGATTTATAAATGACTTGAAATATTTGCTCACTAAAAGTTTTCTAATTCTTTTTGAAGTCACTATCACTTATTATCAGTCAGTTAAGTGCCATACGTGATACACAATTTGGCAATCGTGTCTCTTTAGATTCATGACTGACTAGGCAGAAGATTTTCCCACAGTAGGTTGCCAACCAAGGCTAAAGAACTCAATCTGTCCTGTTATTTAACTTATAGCTGGAGAGAGAAGAAGTGGATTAATAACTTTCCCAAGGATATTTCTACATAAGTGAATGCAACAAATTCAACTGGAATTCAAACTCGGTTTCAATTTCTTGTTCCAAGTCAATATCCACTACATTTTATCGTGTGTGCATTTATGCATTTGGGTGATCATGTCTTAAAAGACATGACTAACTGGGTAGAAGGTTGCCACTACTTTTTGCTGTAGACTGGTTGCCAACCAAGGCTATAGAAATCAATCTGTTCTGCTATATAACCCATACCTGGAGGGAGAAGGAATAGATTAATACTTTTCACAAGGGTATTTGTGTGTAAGTGAATGCAATGAATTCAACAAGAATTCAAACTCATCTCTCCAATTTCTCATTCTGATCCATTGCACCACATTCACCATAAATAGAAAATCTTTTAAATTGATATTTTGTTACATTTCATATTCATTTCTTGTTAATCTTATTAAATAATAATTAAATTTAGAATCCAAATTTTAATTTATACTAGCAGTATAGCCTGGCGTTGCTCGGGTGAAATGAAAGCTTTAAAACTAATCCATTGTCCTGGAGCTCAGACTCTTTGAACGTTGGCACGAAAGACTAAAAAGCAATAGTTGTTTCTAGTTAAAGCGAAACCGTAGACTGAAAGAAAAATGAATGGATGTAAGTCAAATTTTGATTTCCTGGTATCGATATCAAGTAAGTTTTTTTCATCGTAAACTGAATTTTGAAGGCTAAATAAATCCTCTGAGTAAATGGTATCATGGCTGAGACTAAGAACTACAATTATACCTACTTAGAGCCAAACCTGAAGCAAAAACTAAAATAAAAGGGCTGAAAAAATACAGTCATACAGGCAGATAAACAGACACACACACAAACCTCTTGCCTTTTATATGTATATATATTATCAATTTTTATATATATGTATATTATTGATTTTCTGCACTATTGTAAGAACTGCAACCTTGAAACTTCTGAATATCGTTTCTTATGTCTTTGTCTATGAGTGTATCAAATTTGATTAAAATCAGGCCACTCCTTCTATAACCCGATTTTTTTCGATTATCGATTTTTGATATCTGTTGAGGATACCTCGACACAAAATCTAGCTAAGAACACTCGCAGATGCTTATAGTACAACTGTGTAAATTTTCAAGAAAATTGGTTCAGCTGTTTCGGAGGCTATAGGTAACAGACACACACACAGACATACAAAGTTCCATTTATAAATAAGTTTAGATTTAGATATATATACGCATGCACATACACACACACACACACCCAACAGTCTTTATTATAGTAGGATATATATTCTTCACTAGTTAACGATAATTATTGCAAAAAAATAAAATAATAAGGCACTGTTAAAGAACAAACATGAGACAAGCTTTCATAACTGATAGTAAAGTTAAAAAACTGATTGTAAAGAGAATGAACTGAGCCAAAACTGCCTCACTATTTGTCTCTCTCTCTCTCTCCATGAGCATGACAGAAGGGAAATATATAGATATATATATATATATATACACACACACACACACACTGGTCTTTATTATAATAAAGAGGATTGTCTCTTGCTGTATGACTGTTTTACAGGTGTGACTTATTTGACAATCACTTTCCTTCTCCTTCATTTAAGAATGATGACCTTTTAGCCTCTTTTATTTATTTCTTTTTTCTTTAATTTTTTTTTTCTAAAATGGTTCTGTAATTCTTTTTTGTTTTTTTAAATAGTAACATTTATATTTTTCTATCACTACAAGACAACCCCTTCAAGCATGGTCTGTTGGTGGCTATCAGGAGTTTTAGCATTATCATGACAGTTAAAAAATATGTCTTGTTAATCATAAGGAAAACTAGACAGCTCTATGACTCATTAAGAAAACACTACCATCTGAAGTGACTATGAAATAGTGCAGATTTTTGTAAGCATTTGCAAATAAGGGATATTAGTTAAGATGTGTTCTGTGGTGTAGTGGATATCAGCTCGAAATGAGAAATCGGAGAGCTGAGCTTGATTTCTAGATGAATTCATTGCATTCACTTACCCGCAAATACCCTTGAGAAAGGTATTAACCCCTCTCTTGCTTCCAGTTATTAGTTAGATAACAGGACAGATTGGGTTCTATAGCCTTGGCTGGCAACCAGTCTACCGCAGAAAGTAATGGCAACCTACTGCGGGATAATCTTCTGCCCAGTCAGTCATGTCTCTTTTGAGACATGATCGCCCAAGCATGTATCACATATGGCACTTGACTGACAATAGTTAACCTATTCTAGTTATCCCCCTTCAGTTTTTTTTTCCATTTGAGCAGATCCCATAATATTGTTTACCTTAATTCAGTGTCTATCGCTGTTATACATCATGTTTGCTTCTCTGAGGTTACTTATAGAAAACTTACAGAAAAATAAAATAAAATTTGTAGTATAATAATTTTTTTTGAAAAACTTTTTTTTTATTTATTGGTAAAGCTAAGTCTAAACTTTAGTCTAAACTTGTTTTTTGTCAATTTAAAAAAAAAAAATTTTTTTTAATTTGATATCATTTGAATCTTAACAAATGTCTACTCTCTGTAATTTAAATCTGAAATTTATAGAAATAATAATTCCAAGTTCGAATTCCAGTTGAAAAATTCCTTGCATTCACTTATACGCAAATACCCTTGGGAAAGGTATTAATCCGTCTCTTCCCTCCAGTTATGGGTTAAATAGCTGGACAGATTGGGTTCTATAGCCTTGGTTGGCAACCAGTCTACCGCAGAAAGCAATGGCAACCTACTGTGGGATAATCATCTGCCTAGTCAGTCGTGTCTCTTTCAAGACATGATCACCCAAGCGTTTATCACATATGACACTTGACTGACTGAATAAATTATATGATTAGCCAATGTGCATTTTACATTTTATTCTATTATTTGTAAATGATATGAAAATTTACTTTCAAATACGTGCAGGGTCAAGTATAAATGTTGCTTCTATCAATGTTACAATACCAATGTTTACACTAAATTAACCACAAGTATTCAATAATTTATTGCAAATGAATTCATGCGACTGCTTAAGTTAAGACTAATTTGTATTTTTCTCCAATGATAAAAACATTCAACTTGGATTTGAGAACACCAAAAAAAATGTTGCAAAAAAAAAAAAAAAAAAAAAAGATAGCTGATTTATCTGTTATACAAATATAGTAACCAAAATGTTTCGTTTTTGAGATTATCTTTACCTGGTGATGGTGATAGGTTTTAGGGTAGGGAGTAAAATTTATTTATTAAGGGTTAAAACCTTAACTAATGAATAATTTTCTTCAAATAAGGCATTTGAAAAAGCATTATGTAAAATATGAACCAGTTTTTTGTTTTTAATTATTTTTAATAAAGTGAATCATAAAGAAATTTATTTTTGATAAAGTAATCGACATAAAAAATTCAATAAATCATTAAATGTGATATTTTTTTATAAAAAAAATTTTAGAATTTTGATTTACTTTATTAAAAAATAAACTACATTACAATTTACTTTATTAAAAATGATTAAAAATAAAAATAACGGGTCATTTTGTTTTGCAATTTTCAATTTAATTTATCAGAAATAATTAAAAACAAGTGTATTTTATTGAATGATTTTTATATGTGAATTTACATTTTTTTTTTTTTTTTTTTAATCATTTCACCCCGAGCAAGGCGGAAACGCCACTGATGTGCAGGGGGTTACATAAATGTAAAAAGATTAATTAGAAAAGAGTGAGGAGTACAAACTAGTTAGAAAGGTGTAATAGAAAGCTGAGAATGCATGTGTGATGACAGATACATAAGTGGAGAGAAAGGGAAGGATATGGGGGTGGGGAGCTAGAGTCCAGTGGTTAATAGATGAGTATTGACATTGCATTTAAATTTCTGAAGGTTGTAGCCATCAGGAAAGCAAGAATATGGGAGAGAGTTCCACAGGCGGGAAATGCGAGAGAAGAAGCTGCAGGAGTAGAATTGTCGTCTGCATTTGACTAACCTGACTGTGAATGGGTGGGACCCAGTTGCCAGTCTGGTTGCACGAGTAAACACCTGTTGAGGAGGCACCAGTGACTTAAGTTCATTTATTTAGAAAATGCATTTCTTTGTGATCTACTTTATTAAAATTAATTTTAGAATTTATTCACATATTAAGGTATTAATTCTTAATAAATTATTTTTATTCGGTCATAAAAATGTTACATTTTTCTGGGGCTGAATTGTCTCAGTCCTGAGTTGTCCTGATGCTGAGTTGTCAGCGTTTAGTCATTCTTTCCTGACCACAGGTGGTGATTTAGGTGCATTCCTTGGAAATTCAATGGATCCTGACTAAAGTTTCATAATAAATTTTTGTGTTAAACTCTAGGACTACAGACATATTTCTATTTTTGCTTTTTTTTTTTTTTTTTTTTTTTTACACCATCATCCCCAAAACAATTTCAGTTATGTCAAATCACTTAAATTGGCCAAACAATTTTTTAAATGAAATTAATAAATTAAAAAGAAAAAAAATATTTACACTTAATCACAGTTCAATTAAGAAACTATATTTTTTGAGAATTATGACCGAAAAACTGTTTTTATTTTTATTTATTTATCTTTCTTTTGCTGTTGTTTTTTTCAATTGAATCAATAAATTTAATACAAAAACAATATTTAAAAGTAATGGTCAGCAAACATCAATGAGTTTAGACATGTCAAATAAAGAGTAAAAAATAAACAAAGAATGTTTCTGTTAAGATAACATTGATGTCTATTTCATACCACCCACTCATCCCACCATCCAAGGAAAGTGCAAATGAAAGAAAGGAATAACTTGTAAAAAGTATTTGTAAAAATAACATGAAATGATTAATTAATTTAAAATTACAAGAATATTGGCCTCACTACAGTCTGTACTAATTAATACATGAAAATTTCTTTTGTCTGAGGACATTTTTTGAACTATGTTAAATGTTATT
Source organism: Ascarosepion bandense (assembly GCA_037127315.1). Classification (NCBI taxonomy): domain Eukaryota; kingdom Metazoa; phylum Mollusca; class Cephalopoda; order Sepiida; family Sepiidae; genus Ascarosepion; species Ascarosepion bandense. The sequence continues at coordinate 1,469,482 of JBBBDQ010000533.1, read as the reverse complement.
TGAACAGTGAACTGAATGTTAAATACAAATGCCTCCTCATGTTAGTTAAAATGTTTTCCACTTGTAGTTTTAAGAAGTATACTAAAAGCAAAATATACCAAATGTTTTTAAAAAAACATGTCTATATACTAATTAACATCAATACCTAGTTCATTTGACAAACGATTCATGTTTCATTACAGAAAGAATGTATTCGTTACATTTTAAATTAAATTGATGCCATTGTTTACTTAGTATAAATCAACAACAAATTCATTTTACTGTGTCATAACTGTTACGGGTTAGTTTTGTGTAATCTATCACTTTTCATGGGAAACTAGTCACATCTCTGGAATGAACAGTTCTGAAATTTACTATCCTTTAAGATTTTTGTATATTGCAAGTGTCAACAGGCAGATAACATTTGTGATAGAATGTTTGTAGACCCTTTTAGTCCAAGCTTAATGAGATTTTTAAAAATCTGAAACTATTCAAATAAAATATCTAATGTAAATCCAAATTAGATGAAAGCTGCTATATTTGAATCATTTTCAATTATTATTTAATTCTTAGTCTTGTCACTCATTAGGGTTGTAGGGGCATACATGTACTGCAGCTGTAGCAGTAAATGTGTATCTAGAACAAGATAGCTTGACAGATTGCATTGCTATTCAGGTTGGTTTTGAATTCTAAGATTACTTCTAGACTGGTTGCCATCCAGGGCTAAATTAGTTCAGTCAGTTAAGTGCCATAAGTGATACACGCTTTGGGTGATCATGTCTCGAAAGAGACATGACTGACTGGGCAAAAGATTATCCCACAGTAGGTTGCCATTGTTTTCTGCAGTAGACTGGTTGCCAGCCAAGGCTATAGTACTCAATCTGTTCCGTTATTTAACCCATAACTGGAGGGAAGAGACGGATTAATACCTTTCCCACGGGTATTTGTGTGTAAGTGAATGCAAGCAATTTAACTGGTATTCGAACTCACTTCTAATACTTACAGATTATTACCTATTATTTAACCCATAACTGGAGGAAGAGATGGATTAATACCTTTCCCAAGGGTATTTTGTGTGTAAGTGAATGCAAGCAATTTAACTGGTATTCAAACTCACTTCTAATACTTACAGATTATTACCTATTATTTAACCCATAACTGGAGGAAGAGATGGATTAATACCTTTCCCAAGGGTATTTGTGTGTAAGTGAATGCACAGAATTCAACTGGAGTTTGAACTCAGTGCCCTGAGTTGTCATTTTGAGTCAAAGTCTACCCTGTTATAAATCAGATGCAAGGAGCTATTGAATATAAGAAAATATGAGAAAGAAAAAAATATCATTAAAGACAAAGATAGATTTATGTCTATTTTTTTAACGGTATTGGTGCAAAGTGAACAAAACAGAATCAACCAGAATTTGAATCTGACTTGCCAATTTCACCTTCTATACCAATAACTATAATACTCCCTGCATATCAGTACATTTAAGGCGAGTGTTTCTTAACTGCCTTTTATTAAAACTTTTAGATTCTTTCTGGTCATCAATGCTGATAATAAAAAATGACTGAAATAAGCCAGTGGGGAAACCCAAATTTACATCCCTTTTACTTATTAAGCTGCCTTGCTCATTGTGCCATGGAGATCACTTACAATCATTCAATTTTAACTATGTAATTTCTTTTTTTCCTTTTTTTTTTCTTACACAATGATCAGTGGTCATTTTTTTAAAATTTAAATACACATACTATTATTACTTCTAGTAAGTTTTTAATTTCTTAGATTTAGCACTGTAAATTATTATTTTTGACTTATTAATGAATTTTAAATTGATGGTCAGCAAGTTGCAATAAAAAAAAAATTTAAATTCAATTGAAAATATTAGTGAAAAGAATAAAGTGAAAGTTGCTTGAAAATAGTGAAATTTTTCACACTTTCCTGTAAGGAGTTTTTCTTTTTTTTTTATTATTTCACCATAGGCAAGTCAATAAAGCTAAGGTGTAAGGAGCTATTGAATGTGAGAAAATATGAGAAAGAACAAATATCATTAAAGAAAGAACAAGAATTAAGACAGAAGATTGAAATTGCATTTAAATTTTTGAAGATCGAAGTTGACTGGAAAGCATGAAGCCAGAAGAGAGTTCGAGAAGTGTGAGAGAAGAAACTTTTATCATAGAACTTAGGGTTATATCTAGCCATTTCAAGTGTAAAATAATGAGACCTTGCCAAGGAAGTAAGAAGCCAGAAGAGAGTTCCACAAGCAAGAAATACAAGAGAAGAAACTGTTAGCATAGAACTTAGGGTTACATCTAGCCATTTCAACTGTAAAATGAGACCTTGTGCTTAAATTCATAAAATTTAGGTACCATAGAGGAAAATTTATCAGAACAATGAAAATATTTATAGAAAATGTACTAGGAAGCAGTGGGAAAGTGACTGAAGTAGAGATGTCAGGTCATGACCAATAAGATTGTGGATTCTTCTTTGCATTTTATCAAGAATCTCTAAATACATTGCAGAAGCATCAGACCAGATTATTAACAGAAGACAACAAAATTACAGCATTTGACTTTCTTTGTACATTCAATGCTCTTAAAATTTTTTCATTTATTCCATATCTCTAAAATAATAATTGTGTCATCTCAAAAGTCTAAAGGATTTAATTGGCCAAATTTATCCCTTCTTCATTTTATCTCCTTTTCACATGTCATATGTGGCAATAACAATGAAAGGATAAACTCCTTGGTTAAATTGTCCTGATGAGGGGTTTTGTTTTTTTCCACAGTAGTCATTTTAATATTAATTCTAGAATTTTGAAACCTAGTTGCGTTCTTTGTTCCCTGTATTAATAACTAATCAATTAGAGGGGAATGAAAAGTAAAAATTGTCCCTTGTGTACAAAGTTAAATTCTTATCGTCTTCTCAGGTTTCAACTTGTCTCTGCTTTTCACAGAGACAAAAATCAATTCAAGTTTCAAGTATGTTCAAAGAAATAAACAACCGACAATTGGTTCTGAAAATATTCTCGTGGCAATTCTTCTGATGAATTCGACTGAGTGAATTTAAGGGTGCTACTAGATTGGTAATTAGGTCTCACGGTTTTACTGTTGAACTAGCAAGATGTAACTATCTGTTCTATTCTAATACTTTCTTTTCTTGTACTTCTCGCCCATGGAACTCCTTTCCGATCTCTTGCTTCTCTGCCACCCGCAATCTTCAGAAATCTAAATGCAATCAATTGCCATCTCTTGTCTTCCTAAACTGTGTTCTATTACTGTACCTTCCTCACTTCTCCTCACTAAAGTCTTCTTGTTCTCTTTCACTCCCTGTAATTCTCTATGTCCTGGTGGCATTGTCACCTTGCTTGGGGTAAAATGATTAACAAACTGAAATGTTTGGTGTCATGTTGAATGCATAGCGTGGAAAGGGTTCATAAAATGACATAAATCCTAGACATGCAAAGATTGATGCATACAAGTAGTAAGATGAATATCTGGAGAGGTTAACAGCATATTATCGAAAAGATGGAGGGAAGCCCCATCATATTAACTGAATGAATTTAAGTGTGCTACTAGATTGGCAATTAGGTCTCACCGTTTTAATGTTGATCTAGCAAAATGCAACTGTTTTATTCTAATTCTTCTTTTACTTTTTTCACAAATGAGAAGTGCAAGAGAAAAACTGTTAGCATAGAACTTATGGTTACATCTAGCAGTTTCAACTGTAAAATGAGGAGACCTTACTGCCAATCTAGTATGGCATTTGAATTAATAAAGTCTGGATACCAAAGGTGGCATTGATATATTAGAAGTAGCTTGTTAGTTTACTTAAAAATATTTGTTATTCACTTACTAATCTTTACTTATTTTATTTCCATTTCAGTTGACTTATCCTGAAAATGATACATTTCAAGGGTTGAATTGTAAAGTCAAATTTACTGGTCCACATGTCATTGAGGGTCTACGGAATCTAGCCAAATCTTGCAAGATTGAACAACCTATGCCAAGTTACTTGGCAAATGTGTTGCTTCTTGGTCGAGACCGTTTTGTTCTCAGAAACCAATAACTGTATATCTTAATTTGTGATGAATTTTATTTTATTTTACTTGAATTCACTATCATTTATTTTTTATTTTCAATCCCAAATATATATATAATGAAAAAGAGTCTGTTTTATTTTATTTTTTATTTTCTCTTCTATCATTGTACAGTCATGTAGATAAAGGATATTGTTGTATGTTTGCATATATAAATTCTTTTTCAAAACTGAAAAAAAAAAAAAATGATATTGTTGGCAGTGATGAAAATAAATGCATTTTCTGTTACCGAAATGGTTGTCTACTTCACTCTGAACGCAAAACATTCTTTTTATTTGTTATAACTCATTTCTAGCAGTTATAATATTAAGTCTTGTTTAGGCTACTCTAATTCATGACATTATTATACCGTCTTTCCATATTCCTTTTCCATTTTTATATACTCTGAAAAAATTTTCTCCAGTTTTGAAAGATTTAGTGTCCTTTTTGTTATTCATTTGAGATTTCACTTGCCTGATCGACTCAGTTGATTAAAAACTTAATTGGGTGATTAAAGTTTATAGCTTTACTCACCTGCTGTCAATTAAAAATAAAAGAAAATCTGATTTCCAATCCAAAAAGTATGCCATTGAAGATTCACAAGTTACTTAGAATGACCTACAATGACTTTATTGAACTCTTGGCATTTATTGTTCTGGTCAGTGTAAACATTTGTTTAATTAGAGTAGAGTCAAAATGTCTCTGTTGCCCAGATTAAAGATTTGGAAAAACATACTATATTCCTCCCCACTTATGAAAAGTGAAAACAAACATTTGAAAGAAAGAAAAAATACACATACTTCTTTCAACCACGCACCGAAAAACAAATTATACAAGTAATTTTTTTTATAGAAAATCGTTGAGAAAATCAGATTTGTTATTTTTTTATCATCCATGAAATGGAGGTTGTAGTCAAACAGAAGAAAGAAACTACAAATTTAGATACCTTCACTCAATTGCAAAAAAAAAAACAGCATATCATGATGTTAAAAGGGCTCAAACTTAATAAAACAAAGTTTTATCATCAAAATTTTATGCTATTAATAAGAGAAAAGATCAAATATTGTTATAATTTTTAAAAAATTTTTAAATCCTTTAACATGTTCAAAATTTTAATTAAAATTTCATTTCCATCAGCGATTCACACTATGTTTACGTAAGGCGACTATTAAGAAAATGGAGTCGGTTGAATAAAATGATTTTGGGGCGAGTAAAATTTCCCTCGCTCTCGACCGCCGGTCGAGTGATTTCTTTTTCAAATTGCAAAGGCTGTTCCTTATTCATTTTTGATCTGGTAACAACTGATTTAATTTTTATACGTGAACATCAATTCTGTTGGTGATATACCTGATGATATATTGGGATTTGGCATAATCCAATGTACTCAAGAATTTTTGTAGTTCTTTGCTCATTTTTTCATTATTTGCTTTTTTCAAAGCTTTCTTAAAAGCACTTACAAACCATTCAGCTTGTCTGTTTGACCATGGGTGATACAGTGTTGTAGAAATATATTCACTCAAGAATGTTTTACAAAAATCTTTAAATTTGTAAGCAGTGAATAATGCTCCATTATCTGAGACTGTCATCCAGAATGCCATGTCTTGCAAACAGTTCTTGTAAAAAATTCACTGGAACCATAGATGTTGTTTTTTTGTAATTAGAAAATTTAGGATACTTAGGAAAGCTATCCACTGCCACCAGATAATGTGATCTGTTTATTGGACCTGGAAATCTATGTGTAGTCTTGACTTGAGTATCCGCCTTTGGCCAAGGTTATAATTTTGTGGTAGGTGACATTGCTGCCAGAGCTCAACTTCTGCAGGCTTTTACTAATTTTTCAGTATCTTGATCCATTTCTCATAAAAGATTTCATCTTTGAAATTCTTGGATGTCCACTATGAAATTCATTTAATATCTGCTTTTTGAGTATGCTGTTTATTACTGCTCTTTGTGCAAACATCAGTACTCGGTCGCCGAGTGAGTAAACATTCAAGTCTGAATATTGCATTCTTGCATTCTTTCTTATCTTTTTTTAGGAGTTTTTTTTTTTCATTTCATTTATTTTCTTGACAAACAAATCTTGTTGTTTTACTTTTATTTCATTCAGGGTAACTGGTAATTCACATACTACATTGCTTGATATATTTTTATTTTCTATTTTACTTTTTAATGCTGCAATAACCATGTCCTCAAATGGTTCCATACTTTTGGGTATCAATCTTGGTAACCCATCCGCATATCCTGATTCTTTTGACTGTTGGTATTTCATCCTAAAATTGTAATTTAATAAGATAGTACCACAGTATTGCAATCATTATGCTGTGTGTGTAGAATTCCTCCTTTTTTTTTTTTTTTTTTTTTTTTTAAAACCATAACTTGATAATAGAGGTTATTGGTTTGTCTGCAACCAAAAACTTCTTCCGTATATAGTTGTGAAACTTTTTCACTGCAAATTATTGATAATGCCTCTTTTTTTATCTGGCTTTAACAAAGTATTTACAATGGCTTTCATTACTGTCATCATATTTATGTAGAATTACTGCTCCTATACCATAATTACTAGCATCTGAAGCCTCTACAATTTCTGCTTTTGGATCTTATTGTGCTAATGATAAGTGTGACATTATTATTCTTTTTATTTCTTCAGATGCCTTTTGACACTTATCAGTCCAGTTCCACTTTATGCCCTTTTTTTTTTGTTTTTAAAATAAATTGTTCAGTGGATCTCTCAAATTCTGCATATTAAAAATAGTTTACTAATCCAAGAAATCCCAGTAACTTTTGTTGGGGGAGGCATATTCTTAATTGCACTTACCCTAGATCGATCTGATCAACCACTTTTATCAATGATTTATCCTAGGTACTTGATTTTAGGCAGAAAAAATTCACACTTTTCCTCACTGAGTTTGAACCCGTACTCTTGTATCTTTTCAAAAAGTGTTTTCCCTTGCTCAATTTGTTGTTCTTTAGATACACTTTTAATTAATATCTCATCCAGATAAGCAACTGTGAAATCACAATCTGCAAGTATGGTATCCATAGCTTGTTGAAATATATATGGAGCCATTTTTATATCAAAAGAACACTTTTGAACTTATAAAATGCCTAGTTGTTAACTCTAAATGTTTTTCTTCAACCTATATTTGTAAATATGCTTCAGAAAGATCCAGTTTCAAAAATATTTTTCCACAGTTTAACTTTGCAAAGATTTTCTCTGAACTTGGTAATGGGTGTTCTAACTTGTTTAACCCTGTCAAAATATCCACACAAACACAAATTTTATTATATTTCTTTACATACACTTTTGATACTGCTTATTTTGAATGGTTAATCTTTTCAAATACACCGCATTTTTTTCAAGTCTGTCTAATTCTTCATTGACTTGATCCAAGGCTGTGAATGGTACCCTATGTTTTGGTTTAAACATTGGCATCAACCCTTTTTTCACCTGAAATTTTGCTTGGAATTTGACTCAACTCATCCGACAGTACATCTGGAAAACATTTTTTCAATACTTCCTTTAAATTTTCACCCTGTTTTTTTTTTTAAACTAGTCACTTGTTGACTTACATTTTTATCATAAACATCTATTAGTAAATCCCACAGCTCAAATAACATGTTTCTAGCTGTTATAATATTAAGTCTGGCTTAGGCCACTTGCCATGACATTTTTGAGTCACTTGGAGTGCATTATTTAAGGCATCGAGACTATTTCCTTTATGTTTCCAGGTGTGTATTATTTACTTCACTATTGTCCAACTGCTTTCAACTTCAAATATCCGTATACTAGCAGTATAGCCCGGCGTTGCTCAGGTGTAATGAAAGCTTTAAGACTAATCCATGGTCCTGGAGCTCAGACTCTTTGGACATTGGCATGAAAGACTAAAAAGCAATAGTTGTTTCCAGTTAAAGCAAAACCGTAGACTGAAAGAAAAATGAATGGATATAAGTCAAATTTTGATTTCCTGGTATCGATATCAAATAAGTTTTTTCATCATAAACTGAATTTTGAAGGCTAAATAAGTCCTCTGAGTAAATGGTATCATAGCTGAGACTAAGAACTACAATTATGCCTACTTAGAGGCAAACCCAAAGCAAAAACTAAAATAAAAGGGCTGAAAAAAATACAGACATACAGGCAGATAAACAGACACACACACAAACATCTTGCCTTTTATATATATTATTGATTTTCTGCACTATTGTAAGAACTGCAACCTTGAAACTTCTGAATATCGTTTCTTATGTCTTTGTCTATGAGTGTATGAAATTTGATTAAAATCGGACCACTCCTTCTATAACCCGATTTTTTTGATTTTCGATATTTATCGGGGGTATCTTGATACAAAACCTAGCTAAGAACACTTGCAGGCACTTATAGTACAACTGTGTAAATTTTCAAAAAAATCGGTTCAGCCATTTCGGAGTCTATAGGTAACGGACAGACTCACCCAAAGTTCCATTTATAAATAAGTTTAGATATAACCAGTTTGGTATGTCACTTGGCAGACATAAAGATTTATCAAATTTCAAGTCTAAATTGTTTGTCCATTTAAAATACTATATTTTTGAGAAAATATATTTAATTTAATATCTTCTATGTGCCATGTCCCTTCAGGACATTGACGATCATGGCTCTCCACAATTTCCTTTCTTTTGATGCTCTTAATAAATTTTATCTTTTTGTGATCTGGTCCTGAGTAAAGGCTTCTGATTGGGAGATTGTGAGAAGCATGGAACCACCTCGTTGTTGTTACAAGGTCCACCCTGATCCGAAGTGGTAGTATCTGTTAGGGTCCCAGCTATGGGCAAATAGTTAACCTCCTAAAACACTATGAAAGACTTTTATAGAAATATATGAAAATAGACTTTAGAAAAATATACTTTTTGAAAAAAAAAATATTACCAACAATACTTTTCTGAAGGAAAAAATTATTACCATAACACATTTTGGAAGGGAAAAAAAAAGTTATTGCCATAATACATTTTTGAAGGAAAAACAAATTATTTCCAGCAATACATTTTAGAATACAAAGCTAGAAGACATCTTCAGTTTTCTAAGATAAAAGAATAAATTTTTCATTAAAATCTGACTAAATCAACCTTCTCACTATAACTGACCATTTAAAAAAATACCTTAAAACCCTACCTTTCTGGCATTAAATAACCCACAGAGGTTGATATGCTGTTAAGAAAAAACTCAAATGTTTTGTTTTCTCCTAAATCTTGTTTATCTGTTCATTTACTCAAGCTTGCTTAAGTGTAGCAAAAGAAAAAAAAATGATTGACCAAAATTCAGAGTTAGATCACATACAAATATTTAATTTACAATAAACACAAAATGATACATATACAAAATTTACAATTTTTTGTATTCAAAACAGAAACAGATTTTACTACTGGTAGGCAAAGTGTTACGAAAGGGAAGGAAGGGTCAGTATCTTTACCCAGTTAGCAAAGTAGCTTAAGTGCTGTACTGTTTGGAAATCCTTAAATGTGTATATAAAGAATAATTTCCAGTATGGTCAATGAAAAAGTAAAAAAAAACTTATTTAGCCCTTGTTCTCTTTCAGGTTTTAGTTGGTCGGCAACTTTTCTTAGAGATTCTTTCGGCTGGATATAAATCCTTGAATCAAAGTCGGAGTTGATAATGTCAGCAAATCCTTTTAACAACTAACTACTCTTTTCCCAAGACCTATTTTTATAGGGGCTAACACCTAATTTACATATTTCTAGAACATTTTGAATTCTCTCGATTTTACTTGAACATTCTACAATCTTCCAAAATGATCTATTCCTAATTTCTCTATTTAACAACTACTTCATGAATTAAAACTTTTTTGTAATAACAAGTAGGACTCAATAGAATCACTTACCATAACTTTTTAGACATTATTATTCTTATTTTTTTATATATAAATGCATCCTTGTAACAATATATTGCTTTCCTCTGTCCATTATTCATTCAATGTCATGTAATTTTCCAAACTCTCTTTCTCCTAGAAATCCCAACTGTTTCTTCCATGTTAAGTTTCCTTTTTGTTGCCATTTTTTTTTCTAAAATTTTGTTTTTGCTCAGATGTTCGGTTTATGGTATCCTCAGCATCCTTCTGTAGAACCATATTTATATTGCTTCAGTTCTCTTCTTAACCTTTATCCAGAGTTCACTGCCATGTAGGAGGACTGATCTTATGTAACAGTTCAGTACTGTGTTATTTTTGTTTCTAGAAAAATTTTCCTTGTTTCTTAATACTTTGCATAACTTTTGGAAGACATCTTTCACTATTCCAATATGCCTTCGCATATCAATGTCACATTTTCTGCTCTCTGTTAAAACACTTTCCAGTTAGCTTCAAAGTTTCACACATTTTGGCTTATAACTCTTTTCCTATTACCCAAGGGTTGTTGCCAGAGAGGAAGAAATTAACCCTCATAACAAGGTGTCCATTTCAGTTTCATTCAAATTATGTGTGCATGTATGTATATTTTAATTCATTGTCAAACCTAAAAACATTCTGTAAAAGAAAAAACACTTAATAAAAATTATTCTGTTCATTACCAAATAATTTCTGAAAAGTTCAATAAAGTTTTATAACTGATTTTTATTAGGATATAATTTGTTTTTTCTCCAATTTAGATTGTTACTGCTCAGCTCAAGATAGGGGTTGTCTAAACTGAATGTCCTATTCAAACTCTGTAAAACTGTGTGTGTGTGCCTGTGTATGCATTAAATGACTTAAACACATGCAAGTCACAGCACAGATACACACATGTACATATACAAAACCACATGCAGACAGTGTGTGTTGGACAGAGAATTAACTCTTGTATTATAGATTAGATTAACAAGAACAGTGATTTAATATAAAAACTTTGTATTAATTGACAATGAATCTTGCCAAACTGGCTTTCAAAATTTCTAAAGGATGGGATATTATTTGAAAATACTGAAACCCTCAAAGAAATAGATTATACTAAAAAACCTTAAAGAAATAGATTTATACCAAAACAGACAACATCTACAATAAATCGTCTACAAATTATATATCTATAAAACATGCATTTACCATTGAAGTATAAAATTATTTACAAAATATCTGTAGTTGAAGGCATAAAATTGTATTCAAGATAGATTTCATCATCAAATAACCCATAGAGGTGTTGATATGCTGCTAAACAAAAACCAACCAAAAGAAATTTGTGAGCATGAATTTGATTTGGTTGAGAAGTTAAAAAATTCAGAAATTGGTGATACACTTGCAATTGCAAGAAAACTGAAAAACTTTGTATATAATTTTTAAAAACTCAAACTTTTTGCTATATCTTTCCGATTATATTTGCTTATATTTTTGAGACAAAGTATTGTAATTATTTACCTTATTCAGACTGTTATCCTTCTCTTTGTTGCCAAATTCACAACATTTTGGCTGATGTATATGCCGACCTACTTCAGGGAAATCTTGAAGCTGACAGTATACCACTTAAACCCTTTGAGCAGATGTTCCTGAGATGTAAAGAGTTGAAAATACACTGTCCCATTGACAATGAAACATTTGAATTTTTTTTTTTTTTTTTTTTTTTTTTTTATAAGCGTTTCACCCCGAGCAAGGCATGTCACTGCCACTACTGTGCAGGGGGCTACGTAGAGTGGAGAAAGGCTGATTAAATATAGGAAATGACAGAGGGTGGGTGATAGGCGGGTAAGGATTTGGGTAGATGAGAGTGTTGTGAGAATAGTTGGGAGTTAGTGTGATAGGAGGTATCTATTGACCCTACTTTGGTGGGGGGACAAGAGCATGGATTAAACAATTTACATTCAGATAAACAGCAGTGTCTCATAACCCACAACTACAAGTCTTCCTACAGAAGGTAGTGGTGGAGAGTGACAAAAAGGACTACAAATAAACTTTAAGAAAACTGAATGCATGGTCATCAGCAAAAGGTGCAACCCAAAATGCCAAATACAGGTGGGAGATACCAGATTAAAGCAGGTGCAAAAATTTAAATACCTAGGAAGTGTTCTAACAGGAGATGGAAAGTGCGACACAGAGATCCGAATGCGAATTGGCATGTCAAAGGACACATTCCAGAAGCTGAGTAAAGTACTAACACACAGGAAAATTTCACTAGAAACAAAGAAAAGAGTGCTGGATTGCTATGTGATGTCAGTTCTTCAATACGGCAGTGAATATCATCAAAAATGAGGACAAAACTGGAAGCAGCTGAAATGTGGTTCTACAGAAGGATGCTGCAGATATCGTGGACTGAGCATGCAAGCAACGATGAGATGTTGGAAAGAATGACAACGAAAAGGAAATTAATACTGAGCATCAGGAAGAGACAACTGAAGTTCCTGGGACACGCAATGAGGAAGGAAGGCCTGGAGAACCTGATACTGACTGGCCAGATAGAAGAAAAGAGAGACAGAGGAAGGCAGCGGATAACATATCTACAGGACCTGATCAGGTTGATGACGGAATGGGGGTTGCCAGGAGTAACAGGAGCAAGCATACTGGGAGCCACAAGGGATAGGGAAACATGGGGAACTATGATCGCCTACGTCCTAAAAGGACAGGGCACATAGAAGAAGAAGGTCTTGTCTATAAGTCTCTTGCAGTACTGACCTGTCATATTCGGCATATACATCTACCAACTAACCTAAGCTGCTGGACACTTCTATGCAGAAACTGACAGGAGGCAGCATTATTGAATAATTATTTTTTTTTTTGCATAAACTTATACATTTAAAAAAATGAATATATCTATCAGCACAAAAATGGAGAGAAATATAAAAATTTACTTGAAAAAAATTACAATTTCGTAAAATTCAAAACTCTAGTCCACTTACATGTTTTTCAATATTGTTTAACATTTGAAATTGCTCTGCAGGGTGCAATGGATAAATTGTCATCTAAATTACACAAAAATGAAAATAACACTGACATTTCATTTTAACAGATATATTTACCAAAATTACACAAAAATATCTTGAAATACAAAAGAGTAAATTTATTCGATAAAATCACCATTTGCTACAACCACTGCCACCAGACAATTTCGGATTCTCCATCAACTCTTCTGGATGGTCTCCTTGTTTAAGTTGGTGAATGTTGCCATAATCCTTGCCTTCAGTTCATCTTTGGTATTACAAAGAGTTTTGTTTGCCTCTTATCCCACACATAATAATCAAGGGTATTGCACTTAGAGAATTAGATTGCCAGATGTAAGTGGTAATGTGATTGCAGAAATTCTTTGACAGACATGACTTGGTTCTGCTTGTGTGTCATGCTGCAAAGTCCTATTACTGAACAGAGGGTCTTCCAACAGCCACTCTCTTGACCCAAGGCAGCACTACCTCCTCAAGGTACTTGATGTAGGCCTCTGTGTTGAGTTTGAGGCACTATAGAAATATGAATGGCGGCATAACATCACCATCGCTGGTGATCACTCCAAACACCTTCATAATCACCATTAGATTCATCCAACTCTTTCCGAATTCTTTGCATTGATTGACACTAAACACTGAAATCTTTGTATTGGCATTTCTGGTGTGAATACCACCAGTACAGCGTGTTTTTTTTTTTTTTGTTTCTTCAAATTTCTAGTAGAGTGAATTGCATCATGGTGGGTTTTTTTTTTTTTCTTACAGATAGTACACAACTGACTATATTATACTGTAAAGTCAACAAAATCAAAAATAATACATTGTGTAAAATCTAAATCTAAACTTATTTATAAATGGAACGTTGTCTGTGTGTGTGTCTGTGTGTGTCCGTTACCTATAGACTCCGAAACAGCTGAACCAATTTTCTTGAAAATTTACACACTTGTACTATTTTAGCGTCTGCGAGTGTTCTTAGCTAGGTTTTGTGTCGAGGTACCCCCCAATAAATCTCGAAAATCAATAATCGAAAAAATCCGTTTATAGAAGGAGTGGTCCAATTTTAATCAAATTTGATACACTTGTAGACAAAGACATAAGAAACGATATTCAGAATTTTCAAGGTTGCAGTTCTTACAGTAGTGCAGAAAATCGATAATATATATATATATATATATATAAAAGGAATTCTGTCAAAATCTGCTAAAATTGGTGTGAATTGCTGAAAGTTCAGAAAATATAAACTTATTTATAAATGGAACTTTGTGTGTGTGTGTATCCATTACCTATAGACTCCGAAACGGCTGAACCAATTTTCTTGAAAATTTACACACTATAAGCGTCTGTGAGTGTTCTTAGCTAGGTTTTGTGTCGAGGTACCCCCGATAAATATTGAAAATTGATAATCGAAAAAATCGGGTTATAGAAGAGTGGTCTGATTTTAATCAAATTTGATACACTCATAGACAAAGACATAAGAAACAATATTCAGAATTTTCAAGGTTGCAGTTCTTACAATAGTGCAGAAAATTTGATATTGATATCAGGAAATCAAAATTTGACTTGCATTCATTCATTTTTCTTTCAGTCTACAGTTTCGCTTTAATTAGAACAAATATTGCTTTTTAGTCTTTCGTGCCAACGTCCAAAGAGTCTGAGCTCCAGGACCATGGATTAGTTTTAAAGCTTTCATTACACCCGAGCAACGCCGGGCTATACTGCTAGTTAGGAATATAAAACGGCACCAGTTTGCCCATCGCATTCTGTATATGTGTACTTGAATACTTTTTTGCAGTCAAATTAAACATTCAATAAAGTACTTTTTTTTTCTTGTCATTTATATAAGTATTACATATTAAGTCCTAGTTATAATAAAAGAGTGCTCAATGTATAATAAAGTTAAAATTTATACTAAAAATAAAAATACATTTTGTTGTTCAACCGTAAGTTTTATGCACAATGCAATTGTCATGCAGTTTTTAATCTGCACCTGGCAATTATCCTAACAGTGAGAAAAAAAAAATTAATTTTATTATTTGTGGGTGTGTATGTGTTTATATATAATATATATATATATATATATAAAAGAAATTATTTGTTTGAACATTATTTTTGATCGATACTCATATTTAAGTAGATATTCTGTTTATAATCAAACAGTATATATATTTATTTTTACCGGCCTGATTATTTATGATAAATTTTTGTTATGAAAATGTCTGTCGTTCGGCAAGATTTGAACCTGCAACCCCTATCAACACATTTTTGTAACAAAAACTTATCGTAAATAATCAGGCCAGTAGAAATAAATATATATACTGTTTGATTATAAACAGAATATCTACTTAAATATGAGTATAGATAAAAAATAATGTTCAAACAAATAGTTTCAAATTGTCAGTTGTTTATAACCATTTCCTTAATCTTTGTTAATTTCTGTAACATATATATATATATATATATATATATATATATATATATATTTTGTTTTTAATCATATCACCCCAAGCAATGCGGTAATGCCACTGATGTGCAGGGGGCCACGTAAGAGTGAAAAGATTGGAAAAGAGAAAGCCAGAAGCCACATCCTAAACAGGGAACAAGGGATGAGCCTCTTCACCTGTTCATTAGACATGGGTGGAGTGTGAAACCGGGTGATAGTTTAAAGAACACATAGATTAAAACCCACTGTTCAAGCATTTACTTTTATAAAGAGTGCTTGATAAAGAGTAGAGCTTAATATTGTAATTTTGTTATTACAATGGTTTATAAAAGCATAATATCACTACACAAAAATTTTCATGTTTCAGGGTAGACAATAATTTTAACAGGAGGTTGGATTTTACTTTTTTTCTATTATTGAACATTAGATTTTTTTTTTTTTTTACTACTGTCTATGAGTAAAGGTACTGGAATGTTTAGGCCAGAATTAGAATTAAATAATTGTGATATACTTAGTTATATTGTATTAAGAACAAGTACACATTCATGACCAAAATATTAAATCTCCATGGTCACATAAATTTGTATGAACCTGCTCATATCTCTCTCTCTCTCTCTCTCTCTCTATATATATATATATATATATATATATATAATGACCAGATTCATACGGACTTTGAAATTTCATGAAAACACCATTCCTTCTGCTGCTCTAATCCAGTTTTTCTGTTATTTGTTTACATGTCTACATTTTACCATTATTTCATTTCTTTTACTTAATAATTCACTTTGATTTTTAAAGCTGATCATTGCTAGTTTCTCTTCTAAACCTAGTTTACAGTTTCTGCTATTGGTGCTGCACCATGCACTAGCAGAAATTGCAGACAACCACCAAATTAAAAAAATTATACACAAACACATGCATGAAATACAAACACCCAACCATAATTTAAAAAAAAATCCTTTTAAGTGGTCACACATACCAAAAAAAATGTTCAATCTAAATGACAAAAAAGCAATTAACCAGACTCAGTATAAAACAATTAAGCGGACATCCATTCACACGTCCATTCTTCTTCTTCTATGTACCTTGTTCTTTCAGGATGTAGGCAATCACGGCTTTCCACATCTCCTTCTCCCTGGTGGCTCTTAGCACACTTTCTCCTGTTACATCACGCAATCCCTGTTCTGTCATCCACCTGCTCAGGTGGAAAATAAAATAATGGAACATGCATTAAAAAGCAATAAAAAGAAATCAACTAATAACAGCATTAAAAAGAAAATTAATACAACAAATCAAAACAATTGACCACTTCCATGAACACAAACACTCAACCATGACCTAAAAAGGAAACCTTCATAAGCGGTCACACATACCAACATGGTAAGAAAAGATCAAGCCAACACAATAAAAATGACAAGCACAAAACCAACAAAAAAGCAATTTAGCTGACAGTCACTCAATATAAAGCAATTAATAT
This sequence comes from Ascarosepion bandense, assembly GCA_037127315.1. Classification (NCBI taxonomy): domain Eukaryota; kingdom Metazoa; phylum Mollusca; class Cephalopoda; order Sepiida; family Sepiidae; genus Ascarosepion; species Ascarosepion bandense. The sequence goes on along the minus strand of JBBBDQ010000533.1, from coordinate 1,452,626 downwards.
AAAGCACTCACTTGCACACTAAAAAGCAAAAAATTAGAACCAAACACCTACACAAATAATATATTAAATAGAAAATCAACACAACAAAAATAAAAGCAATTAACCATTCCCACAAAAAATATTAAACTACAACAAATCGTATATAAATAACAGAAAAACTGGATTAGAGCAGCAGAAAGAATGGTGTTTTCATGAAATTTCAAAGTCCGTATGAACCTGCTCATATATATATATATATATATATATATATAGAGAGAGAGAGAGAGAGAGAGATGAGCAGGTTCATACGAACTCAGGCCCGTCAAATATGTTATCTGCTGCTTTCCCCTGTCTCTTTCTCCCGCTATCTGGCCTGTTAGTATCAGGTTCTCCAAGCCCTACTTCCTCATTGCATGTTCCAGGAACTTAAGCTGACTTTTCCTGATGCTTGGTATTAATTTCCTTTTTGTTTCCATCCTTTCCAAAACCTCGTCATTGCTCACATGCTCGGTTCATGATATCTGCAGCATCCTTAAAAAGCAATAAAAAGAAATCAAACACCTGCACAAATAAGACATTGAAAAAAAATCAACACAACAAAAGTAAAAGCAACTGACCACTCCTACAAAAAAAAAAATCAAATGAGAACAAACTCCATATAAATAAGAGTAAGACCTGGTTAGAGCAGCAGAAAGAAACCTTCCTCAACAAGTGACAATATCAAAATGTTGTCATCATGAAACTTTTGAAGTCAGTATGAACCTACTCTGTTGAGTGGCAAATTTCTCAGCATTAATCATATCAATGCTTTATTTCCACCCCAATATCGAGCACTTCACAATAAAAAAAAACTGCTCACCAAAATACCTTTTATCAGTAAAACTACTGAAAAAACAACCACCTTGGTACTAAACATACAATCTTACAATTTAACACACACACACACATATATTTAAATTAAAATTTGTACATGTTCTAAACTATAATTTATAATAAATATTCACAGCTCTATATTATATATCGAGCACTGTTTTAAATTAATGTTTTGAACATTGTAAATCTTTCTTCGTCCCTAATTCACTCAGATATATATCTATATATATATATATATAGAGAGAGAGAGAGAGAAAGAGCACCCAAAGCTTGGTGGTAGAATCGCCGACTGATGTCAATTTGGTCAGGTTTCAATCCTAGCTAAAAGCAATCGAATGTCTAACCATACTGATGAGCTGTGATACAGCGAAACTGATCTGTTTGCAGATGACTATATGATATTCGGGTTAGTCTGTGGAACAAGCAGATGATAATTACAACTGATCTTAATGGGAGAACAAGTGGATGAACATGGCTACACCTGATGGACATGCTACAGAAGGTATCACTCAAAATTATAACAGCGTCATTGCAGTTTCATGTCTGGATTCTGCATGTCTCGTTCTCTGTGTCACAGAGAAAGGTTATGAAATCATTGTTTCCTGAAAAGTGAAGGAGATGAAATTTTGTCAACTTTCATTTTCATGTACTATTGAGAGGGTGTCACATGTTTGTGTGAGTGTGGATGAAAAGTGTGTATTTAATTCTCATTGGTTTATATTCATGATAATTTTTTGGTGTGCAGGGGATGACAGTGAGAGAAAAGGAAGAAAAAAGAAACATGCTACAGGGGGTGTCGAAGAAAGGATAAGAGAATGCTAGGAATCAGAGATTGAAGATGGCAATTGACATTTCATTTAAACTTTTGAACATTGTAGCTATCAGAGAAGCAAGAATACAGAAGAGGGTTCCACAAGCGAGAAGTGTGACAAAAGAAGCTACTCGAGTAGAAGTGGAAGTTACATTTGACTGTTTTGACAGTAAAAGGGTAGGGTTTAGATGCCATTCTAGTAGCACGAGTAAATTCATGTGGTCGAGCATCAGGGAACAAAGCTCATCAGAGCAGAAGCTGAGAAAATATTCATAGAAAAAACAGAAGGAAGCCATATCTTGATAGTGAGAAAGGGACTGAAATCGAGCTGCTATATTGCAGATCTTTCTTTGGATTTTGTCAAGAACCCCAAGATGAACAGCAGGAGCACCCGACCAGATATGGCAACAGTATTCAATGCACGGACAAATGGGAAATTTATAAATGTGCAAGATGGATTCTGAGGAGAACCCTGAGATGAATAGCAGGAGCACCCAACCAGATATGGCAACAGTATTCAATGCATGGGCGAATAGTAGAAAAACTTTGGTGAGAAAAACTTTGTAGCCTGACACAGCGACCCAAACTTCTTAGTAGTAGATGCTGCTGTAGATTCGATGTAGTCATTTCACTTCAGGTTGGTTGAGAGAGAGTGAGGCTGATAAGGCACAGTGTATTGCTCACAAGGAGACTAGAATCATCCACCATGATGGTAGGTAGGAAAGTTTCTTTATGGTGATGGTTGGTCAGATGTATTTCAAAAGTTAAAGGCCCTAAGTAGAAACTTAGCACATCTTTCCAATCATTCTTTACTGACTGTGCTTTCACTTTTGTGTACCAAACTAAGCTCGAAAAAATCCTGTTTAAAATCTAGTAGATTCTCAAATTCATGGGGTCAGGGTACCAGGTGTAAAATCTTGTCATAACAGTCGCCATGAAAATATTTGTTAAAAAGATATACTGAAGCCACATCATTTTAGTGAGAAAATGATTGAATTTGAGATGCCAAGTCAGGATCAATTACATTGCAGATCATTCTTTGAATTTTTCCTTGTACCTTGAGATTAATAACAGGAACATCAGACCAGATATGGCAACAGTATTCAATGCACTGACAAATAATAGATTTATAAATGTGCAAGATTGATTCTTTCAAGAAAAACTTTCTGGCCCAACACAGTGACCCAACCTTCTTAGTGGTAAATGTAGCTGTTAGGTTGTCCCAAAAGTTAGTAAACACTTGCAAAATAGGTCTATCTTTTCCAGCACAATCAACACAAGCGATGGGTTCAGAAGGAGCAAGAGACACCGTCGGTTCCAAAACAAGATCGACTCGGCAAGACAGTCATTTTGTGCATTTGGTGAAACTTTGAAGGAATCGTGCATTTTGAGTTAGTTCTGAATGGTCATGCCATCAGTGTCGAACTTTACTGTCAGCAACTTGAGCGGGTCTACAAAAAGTTGAAGCAAAAGTACTCGGCTCTGATCAACCGAAAGTGCGCTTTGATGCAGCAGGACAATGCCAAGCCACACACCGCCAGGAAGACCAAAGACAAGTTTGAAGAACTGGATGGCGTTGAGGTTCTGCCACATCCAGCCTACAGTCCTGACTGTGCTCCATCAGATTATGGCCTTTTCCACTCAATGCAACACTTTCTGAAGGGCCATCAATTCAACTTGTTTGATGAAGTCGAGGAAGCATGTCAAGAATTTTTTTGATTCAAAGCCAGCTGAATGGTCCTTTGACCAGATCTGAAAGCTTGCAGATCGATGGCAGAAAGTCTTGGAAAATGATGGTCTTTATTTTGAGCAATAATTTTTGTTGTTTTTGCAAGTAAAATTTCAATTTTTTGCAAGTGTTTATGAACTTTTGGGACAACCTAATATTATTAGATGTAGTTGTTCCACTTGAGGTCAGTTGAGAGAGTGAAGCCAGGTAGGTGCACTGTGCTGCTTTCTGGAAAACTAGTGCCATCCATACTGATGGAAGGCAAGAAAGCTTCTCTATGGTGGTTAATGGAAAGCTTCTGTTTTGAAAGTATTAAAATTTACGAGCTATTTCTTACCACGACCGAACACAGGTTAAACTTTTTTAGCCTTTGCTGATTTCTTAACTGAGACTGGAGTAAATTGTCATGTCATCTGCACTGATGAATACTTGGAAACTGATTACATCAGGAAGATCATTGATGATCATTAAAAGCGTAGGACTTAGGCTAGAGCCTTGGGGAACATTTGCTTTTGTATGAAAGGACCTGGAAGATGTCCATTCAAAATGACCTACATTTCATGTTTGGATTAAATCAGGAGATAGATCATTAATAGTATTAAACAAAATTAAATGTTTCCTTGCCTTCTTTCTGCTCTGAGATTCATGGAGATTACATAGACTAATCAGTAGTTTAGATTTTAAAATTTACAGTGTTGATATTATTTACAGTTGGTCTAATGTCTTTATCTTTTATGTTATGATCAAATTTCAGCCAGTATTTGTCCATGCTTTTGAGATGAAGTAGTATTTACATTGTCCAGACTTTTGTCCTTGTCTTTATTGCCATGTTTACGTTTTGGTTGTTGTGTGCCCCAGCTGTCTTTATGTGTTAGGAATTTCGAACCAAACCCTTTATTTCGAGCTCTGGGATATATCATTCTCATGTAGTTATGCCATGTAGTTATTTCCCTTTAACTCAACTCCCTAAGTAATTTGTTTACTACTGCTGTAGCCAGGTATTGAACGCACAATTCTTTGGGTCAAGTCACTAGAACTAACCAGTGCCTATGTCCACTAGGATATCTGTCCCTGAGGATGTGGCCTTGGTTTTTGTGGTTTAAATCATCACATCTCAATCCTGTATGTACACACACTTTGGTTGTAACTCACAACTCCAAACAACAACCTTCTCTGAAAACAGGCTTTTTATGCAAGCCGGCACCATCTTATTTGCGTATGAAGAATGGGATTTCACATTATTTTGTGAGACCCGCCAGCATATAATCAGGCGCAGCCAATATATCTCTTTTCTTTTTAGCACATAACAGGACCTTACATGCTACATGAATTCAAACAGATTGAGTTAAGTCCTTTCAACAGGCATTTTATCATATGCCCCCTTGATCAGTAGTTGGTTTCATAATTCACCATCCAAGCTGGGCATCTTCACTCATGTTGCAACCTTTGTCCGGGTTCTTCTTGGGAGACCTCAACGACCTCTTCATCTGATGGCAAGGAACTTTGTATGAGTTTTTCTTGGGGGACTTCATCAACAACCTCTTCATCTGATGGTAAGGAAACTTTCTGTATATCTAGTACGTGACGTGGCACTCCGTTAACTGACACTTTGTTCTTAGATAGTACCTCAGTTACTGTTCCTCTTCCCCAGCAAGCATTGGGAAGTTTCACCTAAACCTCCTCACCCACTTTGATTTTCGTTTGCCTCTGTTTAACTCTTTCCGTTATGGCCAGTGGATGTCGCCATTCATATATGAAAATAGATCAATGCGGCACTGACATTTCATCTTGGCCATTCTTCGGTACCATGTTATACGAAAAGACTGCTTCTTGGGTGGGATTTGGCTTCTTGCTGCCACAGCTTTTATAGTTTGATGGTGCCTCTCTATGATTCCATTGTCACTCGGGCTGTACACAGATCTAAAGTATTGCCTAACACCTTACTTCTCACACAGTTCTCTAAGGATTTCCGAGCGGAAGGACACACTGTTATTTATCAGGATCTCTTCTACTGGCCCCCTCTCCATGAACACCACTTCAACAACTCTTTCTATCTCTTTTGCCATTTCTGTTCTAATTTTTCGCCATATCGCTACTCTCCCAGGACCACAGTCTATCATAGTTAAATACAGTTCATGGTGATAATATGTGATATCGATGGCCAGTCACTTCCAATTTTCTATTACATGCAACTCCACTTTTTCGTGCCTGGACGGCTTAGGTTCAATGGATTGGCACTCTCTACATTGCTCCACCACCTCCTGAACATTTTCCATTGTGATGTTTGAATTCACTTTCCTCAAAAGTTCTTTTTTTCCCAAAATGATGCATGTTATGCAGGTCTTTCATTTCTTCTATTACACAGCACACCAGAGCCATATCTTCTATTACACAGCACACCAGAGCCATATCTTCTATTACACAGCACACCAGAGCCATATCTTCTATTACACAGCACACCAGAGCCATATCTTCTATTACACAGCACACCAGAGCCATATCTTTCTTCTCCCATAGCCAGGCCTTCTTCACTCTGGTTAGCATGTCTGCCTGGTTTTTCTGTGATGGAACTAATGTGACGGTTATTTATAGTTCGAATTCTCTGATCAAGTCTCCAAGTGCCCCCAAGTCATCACTTGATCAGCATCTCAGCTGCCCCTTTTGTCTTGATCCTATTTTTCTCCTGAGACTTCTGACTTAATCTACGATGACACTGTGGCCGAGCCCATTCTAATTTCCGCTGCTTGTAGCCCCCATTTCAAAACCAGGTTGATGCCCTTCATCGCGGATTCGAGCTCTGTAACATTGATGTAGGCGCTATCATTCTTTTTCCATTGCCAAGCAGCATCTTCAGCAGTTATGCCTCCTATTTCTAACAATGCCCCTAGTACCAGGCTGCTAGCATTGCTCTATATTACCCCTTCCTGGTTCCTTCTTATGTGCCATTCTCCTTTTACAGGGTCCTCTTTTTTTACCTCCGTAATATCTGCCTGTATCATACGCAGTACTTCTTAGTCAATTTCATCCTTCCATTGGTCTGTATCGGTCTGTCTTTTAATAAAACTGCATGCAGTTTGCAGTCATCCGACTACTGGGTAATGACCAACCAGCTTCCTGCACACCGAAAAAAGTTCTTACTTGGTCAAGCCATCCTTGATTTCAGGGATCTTGTTTCCTCTTTCAAACATCAACTTTCTTGCCTTATTTCACTGTAACTTCAATCTCAGAGCCATTCCATTTTCCAACGACTCTAATGGTTTAGCCGTCAATCCATACATTTTGACATGGTCTCGCACACTTTCTGTAGTCACCTCTGTTTCGTCTACCAGTACATCATCGATATAAGAGCAGGTGGCTCTTTTCACTGCTTCATATCTGGTCAACATGGTCTTAAGCACTGCTGTCAGAATTTTTGGTGTGGAATGCAGTCCAAATCCTAATCTGGTCAAGCAATAAATCTGAACTTTATATTCAGCCAATTGACATGGTCTCTCACCATTTCCACAGTAACCTCTGTTTCATCTACCAGTACATCATCAATATAAGAGCAGGTGGCTCTTTACACTGCTTCATCTCTGGTCAACATGGTCTTAAGAACTGCTGTCAGAATTTTTGGCTTGGAATGCAGTCCAAATCCTAATCTTTTCAAGCAATAAATCTGAACTTTATATTCAGCCAATTGATACCGCCTTAGTTTCTTGTCCACATGAATTTGAAGGTAGGCTGACTTTAACTCCATGTGTAATATAACAATCTGGCCCCACCCGAGGAAGTGATGCAAGCGATGGTGTTTCCCGTCGGTCGGGGGGTCGGCGAGCGGCGGGGCAGGTGTTTGTGAAATACATCCTGTCGAGGCCGGAGCGGATGTCGTTTGACCTTATTTCCGACAGCGGCGGAAATGACTGCGGAGGCAAACAGAACAGGTGTCTCTGGGAATTACGTGGGCGTTGCGTGGGCGAGGCAAAACCGGAAGGAAAGTCCCGGTTCTAGAAGACTATATAAAGACCTCGACACACGGATTCGCCAGCAGAGAACGGCCAGTGGAAGCAGAGAAACACCACAGGCAAGACTACACTCCCGTCAACCCATTCTATGTGCGCTCTCACTCTCCTGTTCTCTATTCCACACGGTTCGTCGTCATTAATAAAAATATAACCTTATATTTTTATATATGCGTGTTTGTTGTTTTGTCGTCGTACAGCGATATATAACACATGATCTTTGTTGCTCGCTTCTTTTTCCTCCACTCTCTCATGACTTCTTCACATACGTCGATTCCATCTTTGGTGTGGCAGGCCACATACTTGTTCAATTCTCAGAAGTCCAACACTGGCCTGACTTTCTTCTTGGTAGGTTGAACCACTGCCGTGAATGGCAGAATTCCTTTAATCTTCCCTGACCATAGTATTAAAATTCCTTTGTCGAGCCACCTCTTAACTTCCTTCTTGAACTGTAGTCTTATCTCTCCTCTTAGCGTGCTTTTGTAGCAGCCAACCCAATTTGTCAGCACATCTATTTGCAGTCCATCGCCACTCTACTGTCCACTTGTCATCATAAAAATGGGCTTGGAAGCCCTCATCCTCAATCTGACATGGCCTGGGTTTTGTCGGCTGGATTGCATTATTACTGTTCACACTTTTTACCATTCTAGTTACATACTGATTGCTGATCTTCACCTAGCCCTTAGCAATTGTAGCTCTTCCCAGCCAATCTATAACATCTAGGCCCAGTATCACATTGATTTCCACAACGAGTTTATCCAGCTCAATTACTCACACATTTTTTCAGAATTAAAGGGGTAACTAACCTCTTTACTCGTTTCCATGAGGTGAAGAGCAATTCCTACTAGTGTGCCTAACCTGGCCACACTGGAAGTGGATAATGTCTGGCCTTGGTTCTCTACAATCTCTCATCAGGTTGGCCCCCTGACATCTGAAGCATTTTCCAATGAATTTACAGCTTTGTCTTCTCACTGTCTGATCCTCTTCACCGAGCTTGTTTGTGGTAAAAGTTGCAAATGCCCCCAGTTCACTGGGATGTTTTGCCAGCATCTCCATGGTTTCGATCCCAGTCAATTATTGCAGTTACATCAAGATGCAGTCAGGAAAACCACTCACAAAAGCCATTTTAACAGTCTTTTAAAGGCTTCATCTCATGTATCCGACCAATTCTGCCAGTCACCTTATTTCTGCTGCATACACGTCCACTGATTCTCCAGTCCAGGTAACTCTTCTCAGCTTGTCTCAAAAGCACTCTCTGAAAATGCTGTCTTTAATCTTTTCTCAATACTCTCAGCATTTGTCTGGTCTTTCGCTCCCATTTCCAGATATACCGCTAACGCATTCCCCTCCAAATACATCGGAATCAATGTTGCTACGTCATCGATCTTTTACAGCTTCGCAATCAGCTTCAGCTTATTAAGCCATGCAACCACATCACCTTCTCTCGTAAACGGCCTCAGCATGTCACTGCTTAACTTCACTCATTCGCCCATTTTCACCGTTCGCTGAAATAGCTTGTGGTTTTGATTTTTGTTTTACGTACACACACTTTGGCTGTAACTCACAACTTCAAACAACAACCTTCTCTGAAAAAGAGAGGCTTTTTATGCAAGCTGGCACCATCTTATTTGCATATGAAGAACAGGAATTCACGTTACTTTGTGAGACTCTCCAGCATATAATTAGACGCAGCTGCCATATCTCTTTTCTTTTTAGCACATAAAAGGATCTTACATGCTACATAAATTCGTACAGATTGAGGTAAGTCCCTTCCAACAAGCATTTTATTACAGGATATCAGTGTATGAATTTCTGAGATTTTTAAACCTAGAGCTCATATTACAACCTTTGATGCTAATGATTTCAGTCATTAACAAATTCGCTAATCCATGCTTTAATCACCTCGGCCAGTGTGCTAAGGTCATTAATTATTTTCCAAAGAAGTCCAAAGCACAATAAGAGTACATATTAAAATTAAAATTAAAACTCTCTTAAATTATTGTTTATTTTTTAAATCATTTCATTCCCAAGCAAAGCAATAAAGTCACTAAGACACAAGGACTTACTCAGTGTTAGAGAGTACTAGCAGTATAGCCCGGTGTTGCTCGGGTGTAATGAAAGCTTTAAAACTAATCCATGGTCCTGGAGCTCAGACTCTTTGGACATTGACATGAAAGACTAAAAAGCAATAGTTGTTTCCAGTAAAAGCAAAACCGTAGACTGAAAGAAAAATGAATGGATGTAAGTCAAATTTTGATTTCCTGGTATCGATATCAAATAAGTTTTTTTTGTCGTGAACTGAATTGTGAAAGCTAAATAAGTCCTGTGAGTAAATGGTATCATGGCTGAGACTAAGAACTACAATTATATCTACTTAGAGCCAAACCCAAAGCAAAAACTAAAATAAAAGGGCTGAAAAAATACAGACATACAGGCAGATAAACAGACACACACACAAACATCTTGCCTTTTATATACATATATTATCGATTTTCTGCACTATTGTAAGAACTGCAACCTTGAAACTTCTGAATATCGTTTCTTATGTCTTTGTCTATGAGTGTATCAAATTTGATTAAAATCAGACCACTCCTTCTATAACCCGATTTTTTTTGATTGTCGATTTTCAATATTTATCAGGGGTACCTTGACACAAAACCTAGCTAAGAACACTCGCAGACGCTTATAGTACAACTGTGTCAATTTTCAAGAAAATCAGTTCAGCTGTTTCGAAGTCTATAGTTAACAGACACACACAAAGTTCCATTTATTATATAAGTTTAGATACGGAAAAAAGAAAAATACCTTCAAGGAGAGAGAATAATAGAAGAACAAAATTTAAGAAAACAGAAGATAACAATTGACATTACATTTAAATTTTTAAAGATCAAAGTTTACTGAGAAGCAAGAAATTGGAGAATTTCACAAGTGAGAAATGCATGAAAAAATCTGCTAATATAAAACTTATAATTACATCTATTCCAGTTGAATTCCTTGCATTCACTTATGCACAAATACCCTTGGGAAAGGTATTAATCTGTCTCTTCCTTCCAGTTATGGGTTAAATGATAGGACAGATTGGGTTCTATAGCCTTGGCTGGCAACCAGTCTACCACAGAAAGTAATGGCAACCTACTGCAGGATAATCTGCCCAGTCACTCATGTCTCTTTCAATACATGATTGCCCAAAGCATGTATCACGCATGACACTTAACTGACTGACCGAATTACATTTAACCATTTTCACCATAAAGTGCTACTAGTTCAGTACTATGCTTAAATTCAAAGCCTCAGGACCATAGAGGAAAGTTTATCAGAACAATGATCATGAAAGTATGTATAGAAAAGACACGGGAAAGCTATATTATGGTGGTGAGAAAGTGACTGAATGCAAGATTCCAAGTCAGGATCAGTAACATTGCAGATTCTTTTTTTTATTTTATCAAGAATCTCTAAATATATTGCAGAAGCAACAGACCAGAAGTAGCAGTAATATTCAATGCATGGATGAATGGTAGACTTATAAATTTATTAGTTAGTTTCTGGGGAGAAAAATTGTTTAGCATGACATGCTGAACCAACTTTCCTAGAAGCAGTAGATGGGTGACCGCTTGGGAATACCAGGTGCTGTAAGCGTTTAGTGACGGATGTGTGTTGTTGTGCAGTGGATATCGGCTCGGAAAGAGAAATCGGTGAGCCGAATTCGAATTCCAGTTGAATACCCTGCATTCACTTAAGAACTGGTACCCATGGGAAAGGTATTTATCTGTCCCTTCCCTCCAGTTATGGGTTAAATAACAAGGGTAGGACTTGGGGACCCTGCCCTTAAAAACAAATCCCAATGAATCTTGTTACTCGGAATGAAAAAAGTATTACTAGACACAAAAACTTATATAAAAACAACAATAAAATTGTTGAAAGAAAAAGGTATTACCAGCAAGAAATAAATAAAATTTAGTTGGCAATAAGTGACCCACCGAGGTTGATATGCCATAAAAACAAAACAACCAACTTTCCTAGAAGCAGACCTAGCAATTGATTGAATATAGTCTTTCCACCTTATGTCAATGAAAAAATTTAGCCCGAGAAGGCACAAATTACTTTCCTGGAGGTTAGCATCAGCCATGCTGATGGAAGACAGAAATGATTCTTGATAGAGAGTAGTCTTATTTTGAAGCATTCAAATTAAGCCATTCATTACCCCAAATAAAAGCAAATTGTAGGCCATTTTTTATATTAGCTGTCAATTTGACCTTGTTGTACTGATCCGACTTACTATTAAGACAGGAGTAAATAGTTGTATCATCAAAATACATATTGAGTTGAAAACAGATGCCATCAGGAAAGTCATCAATGCAAATTAAAACAGCATAGGTCCAAAGATAAAGCCCTGGGAGACCTGCATTACTTCAGAAAGATCTAGAAGAGTGGCCAATCAAGACAACTTTCATTTCGCGATTTGATAAGAAAAACTGAATTAGTTTAAAAGTTCTTCCAGAAATACCATAACCGTTCAACTTGCAAGAAAAGACCATCATGTCAAGCGCCTTCAAGATGCCTAAAATCATGGCCCAAGCTTCACCATTTTTATCTAACGTTTGATATGCTCTTTCAGCAATAATCATTAAACCATCAGCAGTTGACCTTAAGAATGAAAGCTATATTGTTTATCTGAAGGAAGACCCTTCGAAGTGAGATGCATGACCAATTCAGAGTTGATTAGAGCTTCTAGTACATTGCAAAAAAAAGGTAGAAGGTTAATAGACCAATAGTTGGAAGGATCATACAGTTCACCGCAAGTATATCATTGTCATTATAAATAAATGTATGCATAGTATATATGATAATGTGTAAATATTCTCAGATATAATCTGTAGAGAGGAACAATACGACTAAAAGAAAAAGACAAGAAAAAAACTGTTTTTATTTTTAGTCGGCACATTTTCTCCACTGACAGACTTAATCAAGGTAAAAAAATGAAATGAATTTATTTGAAATATAGTATTTATAAACAAAAACAATGTTGTTGGTTACAAGAAAATTATGAAATACAGTTCACCGCAAGTATATCATTGTCATTATAAATAAATGTATGCATAGTATATATGATAATGTGTAAATATTCTCAGATATAATCTGTAGAGAGGAACAATACGACTAAAAGAAAAAGACAAGAAAAAAACTTTTTATTTTTAGTCGGCACATTTTCTCCACTGACAGACTTAATCAAGGTAAAAAAATGAAATGAATTTATTTGAAATATAGTATTTATAAACAAAAACAATGTTGTTGGTTACAAGAAAATTATGAAATGTTTTATACCATAACAGTCTAATCCCTCAAGATGGTGTAATGGTTAGCAAGCTTCTCTTGTTAGAATAATTACAATTAAATAGTGATTTCGATCCTCACTGGGTGTCCCATACTTTTGGCCTTGTGCCATTTCTAAGCTGCACTTAGAAAATCACCATAAGAGTCAAAACAATATACTTCACATAAAAAAATTCTCTTCAAGTATGCAAAGTGACGTAATTTAATATCTAATATTTTTCACTTGACCTCATGAATATTTATGAACATTTTATAATTTTCAAGTAAACAGCTTTTTTACCTTTTTTTTTTTTGATACATTATCTAATCTTAATCTAAACTTATTTATAAATGGAACTTTGTGTGTCTGTGTGTGTCCTTTACATATAGACTCCAAAACGGCTGAGCCGATTTTCTTGAAAATTTACACAGTTGTACTATAAGCACCTGCGAGTGTTCTTAGCTAGATTTTGTGTCGAGGTACCCCTGATAAATATCGAAAATCGCTAATCGAAAAAATTGGGTTATAGAAGGAGTGGTTTGATTTTAATCAAATTTGATGCACTCGTAGACAAAGACATAAGAAATGATATTCAGAAGTTTCAAGGTTGCAGTTCTTACAATAGTGCAGAAAATTGATAATATATATATATATATATATATATATATATATATATATATATATAAAAGGCAAGATGTTTGTGTGTGTGTCTGTTTATCTGCCTGTATGTCTGTATTTTTTCAGCCCTTTTATTTTAGTTTTTGCTTTGGGTTTGGCTCTAAGTAGGTATAATTGTATCTCTCTTTCTCTCAATCTCTCTCCATCTCTCTTTTTCTTTCCATCAGTCTTTCTCCCCTTCTCCACATTCTCTTCTTTTTGCATCTCTTTCTCATTCTCTTTCCATTTCTCTTTCTCTTCTTCTCTTTCCATTTCTCTTTCATTCTCATTCTCTTTCCATATCCCTTTCTCTCATTCTCTTTCCATTTCTCTTTCATTCTCTCATTCTCTTTCCTTCTTTCTTTCAATGTTTTTCTTTTTATTAATTTTTAATTTTATAAAATATTTTTTGCAACATTTTTGCTTCAATATAGTGCTTAATTTGGGACACAGTATATTGCAAATATCCAATTTAACAGTGACTATGTTAAAAAAAATATTAGTTTCAAAACTGCCATGTTAGTCATTTTTTAAGCCTAATTTTTGTGAATTCATGTCTTATTTAAGATTGTTCAAATGATTTAATCAGTATCATTTCTGATATAACATTAAATAAACAAAATGTCTACTTATGGCTTTCTGTAGGTGACATGGGCTTTTCAAGGTTATTAGCTTAAAATAAATATCAGGTTATATTTCTCTAATTGAAGCCCTGCTTATCAACACCATTACCTCTTGGCTATTTTGGGTATATCAACAAATAACTTTTATCTGTTTATCACAGTAAATAAATATATTGTTTAAAGTATTCATTTTGTATTTCTTCAAAAACCAATAATGATTATTGTACAATCAACTCGCTTCTTTGTGATAAATGAGGTGAGAAAATATTCACATTCCTATACTTGATGTAGACATTAAATTTGTCTAACATTATACACTGAAGTACCAAAAGTTATGGTATAGCCATATATAAAGGTAATGGTTGGTGGCATTACCATACCCTGATATCATGGAAAAGCAAAGACCTATATAAAATTAGACAGCTATTCAGATATACTAAAATACTAGCAAAATCAAATAATACAAAAAAGACATGATCCTTAAAACAAGATTCATTCAACATAAACAACCATCAATAATTAAAACCAATTATAACTTAACTTAAGCGTCCTCAATTGTATATATAAAAAACGCACACCTTGTTTTACATATGTAACAACATTCCTTTAATTACAACACTCACTAGTTATACAAAATTCACTTTTACCTACCCCGATGATGACTTAAGAAAATCAAAAGCTTGAAACATGTTTCTTGTACTTTTCTTTTGAAATAAAATTTGAACACTCTTTGAAGGAACCTCCACTTTGTCTGAGAAGGATTATTCATAATTTGGAAAAAAAATCATAATTCTATTTTTTAATGATATTTACCTTTTTCCTCTTCGATGTGCTGTGTCCCTGCAAGACGGCCTTCTACATCTCCCTATCCCTTGTAGCTCTTAACATCCTTCCTCTTGTTATCCCTCCCAATCCCTGCTCTGCCATTTGTTTGCTCAAGCCCATCAAATATGTCTCACATTGTTTTCCCCTGTCTCTCTTTCTTTCTATCTACCCTGTGAGTATCAGATTATCTAAGCCCTCCTTCCTTATTACATGTCCCAGGAACTTCAGCTGTCTTTAAGTATCAGTTTCTTTTGCATCCTCTCCAAAACCTTGTCATTGCTCACATGTTCAGTCCATGGTATCCTCAGCATCCTTCTGTAAAACCACATTTTGATTGCTTCAAGTCTTTCCTTCATCTTTGATGAGGTTGTCCAGAATCTGCTGCCATATTGAAGGGCAGACATCACATAACAGTACTCTCTTCTTTGTTTCCAGCAATTTTTTTTGCCTCTCAATACCCTACTCAGCATCTAAAATGTATCCTTGGTCTTACCAATATGCCTTCAGATCTCATTGTTGCACTTTCCTCTGTTAGAACACTGCCCAGATATTTAAATTTCTGTACCTACCTGATTTTAGTATCCCTGACTTGTAATTTGTACTGATGACCATGCATTCTGTTTTCTTGTTTATGTGTAGTCCTTTCTTTAAACACCTATATAAGTTGTGCTCTGACATCTGGGAATACTAGCTAGACTGCTCATGGCATTAATTACTAAAGTCTCAACAGGGTGAAAGACAGATGGGACATTTGACATTTCTCAATCACCTGCGCACTGGGAATTCTTGATGGAAAGCATTACAACCCACCGTGGATAGCACAGTGGCCAACCATGGGTTCTGTACAATCATGACCAGAAGCATCTGGCTAGAATTTTTGTGATAACAGACATGTGACACAGGCTCAAATCACATTCACGTTTAATGCAAAAGGTACTAGAGGTATACCCAGCAAGTTGATTCAACATTCCTTAGCTTACATAAGGAATGGGAACAGAAGACCCAGCAGGGTGTTCCTGTTGACACCAGATACAGGACTTCATCTGGATTTGTGATATTGCTAGTTGGACTGCAGCAGAACTGACAATGTGGTTTGGGCCAATGAGTCATAGATCCAGGATGATGGTATACTTCAGGTGTTATATAAACCTTATGGGGTCAGGAATCTTCATTCTCAACAAAATACTGTACAGGCTGCTGGTGATTCCATAATGGTGTGGGGTGTGTTCATGTGGCATGGGTTGAGTCTACTAGTCTGCATAAATATGTTATTGAGCAATTATCATTACATTGCACTGTATCATGACCATTAGAATCCACTCATGGACATTATGTATCAAATAATGAAGGGTAATCTCAAATTGTGACATTAGGCCCAAGTTGCTCAGGATTGGTTTGAGTAGAATTTTGGAAACTTGAATAAAATTTATTTTTCTGACATTATATTGTTTGCAATATATACATATATTTCCCACCACCATAATAAAACTTCCCTGTGCCTTTTCTATAAATATTTTTATGGTAATTATTTTGATGATCTTTCCTCTTTGGTACCAAGACTTTATGAATTTAAGTTTAATCTTAGATTGGTTGCAAGATCTTATCATTTTACAATTAAAATGGTTAAATGAAACCATAAGCTAACAGTTTATTATCTCCTCTTCATTGACTCTCCCACTGTAGCTTTCCTGTGTCTTTTCTATAAATATATTCATGGTAATTGTTTTGATTAATTTTTTTCTATGATACCTTGACTTCATGAATTTAAATGCAGTACTAGATTGGCAGCAAGATTTCATAATTTTACAGTTGAAATGGTTAGATGTAGCCATAAATTCTATGATAAGTTTGTTTTTTTATTCAAGAGTGTGTTTCTAGATAAGAGTTTTAGGATTTGGCAAGTTGTCTGTTGGTTCCATGAATGGTTTTTGCTTTCCTTTAATACACACAGACACACACACATGCACACACACACACACATTATCCTACATCTATAGCACAACTCAGAGTTTCATGCACTACCCAATCATCACATGCTTATTATAAACTTCATAATAATAGGAGTTCATAAAAAGCACCTGATGATTGTGTTGTGCATGAAACTTCGAGCCATGCTATTTACATAGGATAATATGTATATTTATTAATATATACTTTATAGCTCTGTTATGTTACATCAAGCACTGTTTTATTAGCACCAGAAAAATATTTAAATATTTATATATGTGCATGTACTTGCATGTATATCCATATGTATATTTATTGGTGTATATAACTGTATATATTTCAGTAGGAGTTTGAACTTTGTCTCTTTCTAAGTCATCAATGATGCTGGGAAGTGTATTTGCTCTGTCTTTTAGACATAGAGCACTTTCTGTTATTGTTTTGAGAGGAGTCTGTCTTTTGGTCTTTCTTCTTAGCTTATTTCTCCCTGCCCTTTTTTCTTCTTCTATTGGTTATTCTCTTGGCTTATATTTTATTTTTATTTTTTTTTAGTCTCCTGGTAGACTTTGTGTTGGTTTTACCAATACTTTTACTTTGGGTTTTTGTATATGTTACGTCAGGTAACAGAATTATGTGAAATAATACAAAACAATGTATAGTATAAAAGTAGATGTATTGACAGGAAAGAGAAGTATTTACAAGAGGTGAGAATTAGTAGAATACAGAACAAGGTAATTAGTATACAGTATCGTCGTAGAGACGTGATAGATTGACTAGTAGAACACTTTCGGTGCAATACCGGGAATACCTACATTTTAAAATAAAAATAAGACAAAAATGAAAATAAAAATGTTTATGACCATCACTGTTAACTAACTGATGAAACATTGTTTTTTCAGTGTCAAAATAAAATGTACAATTTTGTAGTAGTTTGTAGTTTTTCACATGTTCTAACATAATAATAAATATTCATTGCTCTATTATTCATTGAACACTGTTTATTATTCATTGAACACTGTTTTAAATTAATGTTTTGAACATTGCAATTATTTTTGTTCTTATTCATTTAGATAAATATATATATTAGAATCTTGAATAGGTTTTCACTGTTTTCCAACAGATGGCATTCCCAGAACTACATGCTTGTAGTTTCCGATGGTAACACATCTATAAGGAAGTACTATAAGCAAACTTGAAGTTCAGCGTATGTCATTTCACCAAAGTGTTCCACTCCACCCACGTCTATTGAACAGGACGTCTATCGAAGGACCCATATTCACAGAGGTGGTGACGGGCATTCACAAATGTTTTCCTATTGAGACATTGTCGGTGTGGGAACCTTTTCTTGGTAGAAACGACGACTTTATTCAGCATTACTGTCCGCCAAACCATACACGACGGGCAGGTTCACACTCTACCCACGTCTATTGAACAGGTGAAGAGGATCATCCCTTGTTCCCTGTTTAGGATGTGGTTTCCGGCTTTCTCTTTTCCAATCTTTTCTTTTTTCTTTTTTTCAATTGTAGTCGATAGACTAAACTATCGCCCGGTTCACACTCCATCCACGTCTATTGAACAGGTGTAGAGGCTCATCCCTTGTTCCCTGTTTAGCATGTGGTTTCCGGCTTTCTCTTTTCCAATATTTTCACTTTTCTTTTTCTTTTTTTTTTCAATTGGAGTAGATAGACTAAACTATTGCCCGGTTCACACTCCACCCACGTCTATTGAACAGGTGAAGAGGCTCATCCCTTGTTCCCTGTTTAGGATGTGGTTTCAGGCTTTCTCTTTTCCAATCTTTTCACTCTTACATAGCCCCCTGCACATCAGTGGCATTACCGCCTTGCTTGGGGTGATATGATTAAAAGAAAACAAAAACAAACTTTGTTTTTCATAGGGTTAAACATGTCAGATTTCATGCCAAAGAAAGTGCAATTGTGAGGAATTTTACTACACTTTTTTTTTTTTCAAAAGAAATCTGCAGCTGAAGCACACAGAATTCTTGTAGAGTCTTATAGCGACCATGTTCTCTTGAAAAAATTGGTTTAGATGCTTCAAAAATAATGATCTTGATGCTGAAGCAACGAAAAAATTTAAAGACAACAAATTGGAGGCATTACTTCATGAAGACTCATATCAGGTGCAAGCTGAACTTGTACAATTATTAGGAGTTGATCACACAACAGTTTTGAAATGTTTGAAAGCATTAAGAATGTGTTGTATCCTGGGAGGGGATAAACAGAGAAAGAATAGTGCAAGGAATAACTCTTAACACTAAGTATATATAAATAGAGATTTATTATACCTCAGTACAAAAAACCAAATACAAGTACACCCAACGAACAGTTAACACGAATAACAATTAAGAAGGCAATGTGTCTGTATAGGACATATGTGTCCGTCTTGAGAAGTAGGCTTCCGTCTAGTGACGTCTAACTCTCGTCTAAGGCCAATGGCTTTTGACTCTCGTATAATGATGAATAATCTTGATCACTCCCGTGAGCGCTATCTGTAGTTTGTTCTCGTATAGGTCTTTTATAACCCGGGCCATACCCATTCCTGGGTAGGACAGGATATTCTACCACAACAAAATGATTCAAAAGCAATGACACTGGGTGCTGTACAAGTTGAAATCTAGAGATCTTGAACTGCTTCAATAGCAGAAAAAAAAGGTTGCAATGGAGGGGATAATGTAATCGAATTTAATTTGATGCAAGGTTGGCATTTTCCTCACATACAGTTTTGTCTTTCTTTCATTCTAACCTGAGGAAGCCACAGAGAGCAGATGCAAGTGTTAAAGTTCTTATATTTGTCAGGATGGATGTGCGTGGTGGTGCAGTGGATATCGACTCGGAATGACAACTTGGGGTGCCGAGTTCGAATTTCAGTTGAATTCATTGCATTCATTTATGCACAAATACCCTTGGGAAAGGTATTAATCCGTCTATTCCCTCCAGTTATAGGTTAAATAATAGGACAGATTGGGTTCTGTAGCCTTGGTTGGCAACCAGTCTACCGCAGAAAGCAATGGCAACCTACTGCGGGATAATCTTCTGCCCAGTCAGTCATGTCTCTTTCGAGACATGATCGCCCAAAGCGTGTATCACGTATGGCACTTAACTGACTGACACTTCTTCCCTTGTAGTTGTTTTCCAAGATGAAAAGAAATAAGTAATAAATTTAATTTCTTTGTGTAAACATGTGAGAAATAAGCTGCGAGAGAGAAAGTGGGACGGTAAGTGTGTCTCAGAGCTTTGTAAGGAAGACAGGTGAATGTGCAAGGGAACTTTCTGACCTGTTACTAAATGTCTCTCCTTACTGTTTTGTCTATCTGAAAATTTTCCTTAAATACCCTTCAAAGGAATCAAAAAGCATGTTTTTTATTGTTAGTAGGAATGCGACCCATTGGTTGAAAAATGTAAAATATTTATTTTCAAAACATTAATTTTTTTTAACTCGAACAATACACAATCCCCAGAATCAGAAACCATTTTTTTTTTAACAGTCTTGGTGTTTATTTTCGTCTTTGCTCCACAAATCCATCCTAGGTATGTCTAAGTTCTTGTGGTTGGTGGCTACTACTGCTATGGGCATGGTATGCTTCTTTCCTTTCCTGCGTCTAATTGGAAGTTGCTTTGTTAAGGCTCACAAAATTCCTGCAAAGACAATGGTTACCAATTGTACACTCAATAAATTTATTCCATTTATCCTCTTGTGTACCAAATACATCCAGTGGTAAATATATATGTGTTTATGTGTGTGTAGGGATGTTATAACTCAGGATAAATAATTATAAACTCTCTTACATTTATATATATATATATATACAAACATGCATGTAAAAATGAGAAACAGCAAGATGTGAAACAATAAAACAAGTATTATATACTAGCAGTATAGCCCAGCGTTGCTCGTGTGTAATGAAAGCCTTAAAACTAATCCATGGTCCTGGAGATCAGACTCTTTGGACGTTGGCACGAAAGACTAAAAAGCAATAGTTGTTTCCAGTTAAAGTGAAACCGTAGACTAAAAAAAAAATGAATGGATGTAAGTCAAATTTTGATTTCCTGGTATCGATATCAAATAAGTTTTTTTTTCATCGTAAACTATATATGTATTATACCTACTTAGAGCCAAACCCAAAGCAAAAACTAAAATAAAAATAATGTTGAGTCATAATAAACTAACAGTGTAGCCCGGCATTGCTCGGGTGTAATGAAAGCTTTAAAACTAATCCATGGTCCTGGAGCTCAGATTCAGCCTAAAGAATATTTGTGTGAAGTTTGGTGAGAATCTGATAAAAATTGTGGATTTGTATAAAGGACATACAGGCAGATAAACAGACACACACACACACACAAATATTTTGCCTTTTATATATATATATATTATCGATTTTCTGCCCTATTGTAAGAACTGTAACCTTAAAACATCTGAATATCATTTCTTATATCTTTGTCTATGAGTGTATCAAATTTGATTAAAATCGGACAACTCCTTCTATAACCCTGATTTTTTCGATTATCGATTTTCAATATTTATCGGGGGTACCTCGACACAAAACCTAGCTAAGAACACTCGCAGACGTTTATAGTACAACTGTGTAAATTTTCAAGGAAATCAGTTAAGCCGTTTTGGAGTCTATAGGTAACGGGGACACACAAAGTTTCATTTATAAATAAGTTTAGATTATCTGGTTGTTATGTGGTGTTGGAGAAACAAGAGACGGTGATACTAAATAGAATTGTGGGTTTTGGGTCAAATGTAGATTAAATATAGTAAAGAAATCTGACAGAATGATAAGATAAAGAATAAGTAAAATGTATACAGTTGTTCTTGTGTGTATTATTTTTTTATAGGTGTGTGTAATGAGTGTCCAGATAAGTTAGAAGTGTCTGGGGTTTTTCTTACTGTTGTGGGATCTCCCCTTTTTGTATATGACAATGAACTCAACTGAGTGTATATATAATCCTGTCATATAGAGAACAGTAGAAGATCTGGAATCTCAGTTGTAGTTGCAGTTTGCAGTGGAGAGTAATTTGTAGAAATCCGTTATCGTTATCGAAGAGTTTCGACAGATGCCAAAATTACCCAGAGACCAGACTAGCTCCGAGCTCCACTCAGCTAGAATAAGTTACCTGGACATACTATTTCACTTCAAGATTTGTATATATTTATTTCTACTAATAGTATTCCTGAATTGACTAACTCACATTCCAGTTTGTATATTACATTCAATATAACCTACTTTCTATCTCCATATCGGTTTTTGTTGTTCATTATTTTGGCGGTCCCTCCTCTGGAATCCACCACAAATTGGTGACGAAGACTCAAACTCCCATATACCCCAAGTCACAACAAATTGGCGACAAAGATTTCAAACACAAGTCGCCACAACATTTACCTCAAATTTTTGTTCAATGCTAAGAGATAAATGTTACTATTATGGTCTGAAAAAGGAAAAGGAGCCAAAATTTTCATTGGCACACATGTTGACTGCTTGTCCAATAGTGAGTAATGCCACATGTTTGTGTGTGTAAAGGATGTAACACCTTTTATGTCAAGCTTATGATTCACAGGAACCTGATGTACTTTTATACCCTCCCCAGTTGTCCAAGACATCTATTACTGTGGCTGATCAATGGAGTGGTCTCTTCAACCCAACCTGCCTTATCCAATGTTGTGATTCGGTTGATCGTAACAAGGCCAAGATTGATTTGTTGCAGATATTCTCGTAGTAAGTTTGTCCAAGCAGAACAAAAACATACAGTAAAAAAATAACACTTAAAGTAATATAAATGAAAATTATATCACTATTTTTATATCGAGTACTGCATACAATGATTTGTTCGTAGTTGTTAGCATGCAAGTGTTTGTTGATCTAATTCATTCCTAAATAAGGTGTGACACTTAGTGAAGCTGGTAAGGTTTGATATGCAGATTTAGTTTGTTTAGCTGATTTGATAAGTTTGGCTCAAGGCTGATGTCAGAGTTTCACTTCAGCAGTTAGTCATGTGCATTGTCTTGCACTTGGCATCTGAAATGGTCTTGGGCAATCTTTCTCTCTCATCTTCTCTCTTTTGTTTTTGTTTTAAGTTGCTTCGTGCATTGTGGGTGTTTGATGCATTTGAGGAATTGGTATTTTCCCCACCTGTTATCTTCATTGCCTTTGGTCCTGAAAAATTAATTATTTCCTAATTTGAAAGTCCCCTCTTTACTCGAGTGACAGTTGTAGGTATTACTCCACTCACAGCCCCTCTTCTTTCAGCATCTTCCCACCAATACTCTGCAGTGGTTACAGGTAGCTCCTTCTTTCTTAATCTCTCTTCTAATAAAAAAAAAGCTATTGTCCCAAATGCCATCACTTCATAAGGGAATTGATACTAGTGGTGATTTTTTTCTTCTTCCTCTTTTTGGTCTGAAAATTGAATAAACAATTGGCCTTATCCTCCTTGACCCAGAGTACTTTCCCAGAGAAAATCTTGCAGCTTACATTATGGTTATAATCATTTAGTAGAATGTCAAAATTTCACAATTTGTTTTTATAAAAATAAATTAGTCTGGTATTCATTGTTTTCAGTTCTGACACCTCTGCCGGGAGATTCGCTAGGCCAGTTTTATATTTCCTTCCTGTCAAGAATCAGATATAGTGACATCTTGCTCTTTCATCCTTTGGTTCACATCAGAACATTCCTTAAGTAACCTCTTAACTAGCATTTAGAATTCTTATTGGGTTTATCAACCAATTGTCAACACCTCACCCATTGTACAAATTAAGGATTGTTCTTAGCCGGACATTTGATACATTTTAAAATTTGCAATTGTCTAGGAGTGAATTGTCTATCAGTATATCGTTTTTTTATATCTTTAACCCTTCCCATGACAATCTATCAGTATATCGTTTTTTATATTCAAAACTTTTATTAATTACCAAAGACCAAAATAGTGTTACGGGGAAAAGTGGAGGTGATTCTCATTGGTTTAGAATGAGTTAATTAATGGTAATTATAATTGTTTTTTTAACACAATAATTAATTTTTTATAGACAGGAACTGGTATATTGTACTGATCCACAGTCTACATTTGACAATCACATATGGCATCAAGAAGTTGCATGAGCACTGTGCTGGCCACATCTTGCTTGTGGCATTAACCTACCAGAAAAACTGTGTGAGGATAGTCGGAAGCACCTCAGAGTTCAACGGTTTTACCAGTGGGCAGAGGAACTTCTGAGATAAGGGATGGTGTTGACTCTGCTTCCTGTGAAAAAGAAATTGGTAAACCATTACATTATCTTACCTTGAATGACTCCATGAACCACAATTACAACAGAAACATGGCTAAGTGATCACCATAATGACACTAAATGCACTAACTGAACAACCTTAAACCAAACTATACCAAATATAAGTGCCGACACAAATGATTTCCTTCAGTTCTTTCCACTGAAATAGGTCTTATTTGGTATGGTATATTTGTGATTTTTTAAAAGATTTGCCAGAATGTTTATTAAACTTAATAAATCCACCTGATGGAATGCATAATTTACCCTGACTGTTTCAGATTGCACATGTATTTGGAACAAAAGAGTCAGTCAGTTAAGTGCCATACGTGATACACGCTTGGGCGATCATGTCTCGAAAGAGACATGAGTGACTGGGCAGAAGATTATCCCGCAGTAGGTTGCCATTGCTTTCTGCAGTAAACTGATTGCCAGCCAAGGCTATAGAACCCAATCTGTCATGTTATTTGACTCATAGCTAGAGGGGGAAGAGATGTATTATATTATTAAGTAGTAATTAGTGGGGGATCAGTTTATTACTTCATAACAATAGAAAACCGATCCCCCACTTTATGCCCAGTAGGTTTTACTTATGTTTCCAACTATTATATTCATTCAGTGAGTCAGTTAAGTGCCATACGTGATAGACGCTTTGGGTGATCATGTCTCGAAAGAGACATGACTGACTGGACAGAAGATTATCCCGCAGTAGGTTGTCATTGCTTTCTGCGGTAGACTGGTTGCCGGCCAAGGCTATAGACCTCAGTTTGTCCTATTATTTAACCCATAACTGGAGGGAAGAGACGGATTAATACCTTTCCCAAGGGTATTTGCGCATAAGTGAATGCAAAGAATTCAACTGGAATTCAAACTTGGCTCCCTGATTTCTCGTTCTGAGCCAATATCCACCGCGCCACAAAAGAGTACTTCTGAAAAATTCTCACTGGCATGACTACTCCTGACATCACTTGTATTTACTAAAAAAGCCTTCTTTAATTCCTGTCTTTAAGAACTTTGGTGAACCTTCTGATCCCTTGAACTACCATCATATTAGTCTTTTACTCTTTTTTGGCAAAATACTAAAGATTCTTATAAACTCTGAATTGGTTAAGCATTTCCTTTCAAACACCCTTCTTTCTGATGGTTTGCACTTGTGAAAAATTTCCATCAGCATGACTATTTCAGACAAAACATTTATTTGGTACTAAAGAATATTACTATAAAATTCCTGTTGGCATTATTATTCCAAACACCACATTTATTTGGAACAAAAGACGCTGACCTGATTATTCCAAATAGCGCTTGTATTTGGTACAAAAAATGCTTCTTAAAAATTCCTGCCGGTATTGACTATTCAAAAAAGCATTTGTATTTGGAACAAAAGAATTTTTCTAAAAAATTTCTAACATCATGACTATTCCAGACTGCATTTGTATTTGGTGCAATAGTCTTCCATAGTTCTTAAGAAATCTGGTAAATCTTCTGATCTCTTGAACTATTAGTCTCTCGCTTCTATTTTTGCAAAATACTAGAGGTTCTAATCAACTTTGAATTGTTTAAAAAATTCACTTCATATGGCCTTCTTTCAAATAGACCACCTTGCTTTTGTTTCTTTTGGTCAACTGTTGATGTGTCTCTGTTATTACTGAATTTATTACTGAAAATAATAATGGGTGAGGCTCTGGCTTTGATTTTAGGTTTCTCGAAGGCATTAGATAGGGTTTGATATCCTGGCCTGCTCTACAATCTTAAGACTTCGCACAGCCATATTTCAGATAAACAATATGGCTTTTGCTTCTCTAGGGAAATCGTTGATGTGTCAATGGTTAGTACTGAATTTATTACTGAAAATAAGAATGGGTGAGGCTCTGGCTTTGATTTTAGGTTTCTCGAAGGCATTAGATAGGGTTTGATATCCTGGCCTGCTCTACAATCTTAAGACTTCGCACAGCCATCTTTCAGATAAACGATATGGCTTTTGCTTCTCTAGGGAAATCGTTGATGTGTCAATGGTTAGTACTGAATTTATTACTGAAAATAAGAATGGGTGAGGCTCTGGCTTTGATTTTAGGTTTCTCAAAGGCATTAGATAGGGTTTGATATCCTGGCCTGCTCTACAATCTTAAGACTTCGCACAGCCATCTTTCAGATAAACGATATGGCTTTTGCTTCTCTAGGGAAATCGTTGATGTGTCAATGGTTAGTACTGAATTTATTACTGAAAATAAGAATGGGTGAGGCTCTGGCTTTGATTTTAGGTTTCTCGAAGGCATTAGATAGGGTTTGATATCCTGGCCTGCTCTACAATCTTAAGACTTCGCACAGCCATATTTCAGATAAACAATATGGCTTTTGCTTCTCTAGGGAAATCGTTGATGTGTCAATGGTTAGTACTGAATTTTTTTTATCAATCTTTAAATAAGAATTGTGATACTCGACTTGTACCTTTTAGATAACTGTTGCAATTTAAAAGCTTACTGCATGTGTAATAACTCAAAAAGGAGGTTGGAAATAAATAGTAATATTTATAATATTATCAAATACAAGACTCTCAAGCTGTATAAAGTAAATGACCACTGCTAATAGAGGACTGCTAGACAGTAAGAAATCTCCACCCTCTCAATAGAGACCAACGTATTATATAAGGATTGGGACATACCCATTACTGTTCATAGGTACGTACATAATAATAACATAGAGGTATTTGATAAGGTTTGGCATGCTGGTTTTGTTTACAAGTTAAAGAGCTATGGTGTCTCTGGCTGAATATTTGACCCAATCCAATCTTTCTTAACAAATCATGTAATGAGAGTTGTGTTTAAAGGCCACTCTTCTAGATCCTTTCACATTAATATGGATGTCTCTTTGTCTTATATTGTTTCTTACCTTTATCAAATATCTTCTTGTTGTGGAGATGAACACACTTCTCCAGAATAGTACTTAGACTTGTTCAATAACATAAATACTGATGCCATAAATCATTAGTAGAATCAGAGAAGAAGTAGACAAAATTGGTGGGGGCGAGCTAGTAACAAGCTTTGTATCCTGACTACAGAATTGAGCAAGACTACATCAACTCTATATGACATATTTCTCAATTGTGTCATCTTCATTCAATGCAATAAAGGCATAACATTTCCTGATGTCATCAGTTCCCAACTTGGTTTTTATGCTTTTAATACAACTATTTACTCTTGTTTTTATCTGATAAAGCAAAAACTGATCTTGAAAATGATCTCCAATCTTTTGGTAACCGTGGCAAGAAAAGGCTTGTAAATTTTAATGCCTCCAATATGAAACTGCTATCTTTTAATCATTAGAACTATTTTTGCATTCCATCAACATGTCTGATGTTAAACTCATTGCAATTTCTTGGGCTCAATTTTTCCACTGACATGAAGAGGAGTGGTTATATTGAATCAATTGTTAGGTCTGCTGCTAAGAAAGTTAATTCATTGTGTTATGCCAACCAATTTTTCTCACCAGAATCCATATTGTATATTTATAAATCTATTATTCATCTCTGCATTGAATATTGCTGCCATATCTGATCTGGAACTCCTATTATATGTCTCAAGATTCTTGACAAAATCCAAAGAAAAGTTTGTAATGTTAACAATCCTCACCTGGTATCTCAACCTCACTTTCCCACAACTTTGATTTAACTTGATTGTATTTTTTCTATAAATATTTTCATGGCAATTGTAATAATAAGTTTGCCTACTTGGTACAAATTATATATATAGGAACTAGTTAGGACTTTATCGTATAAAGACTTTGAATCATTATGGGGGTTGTAGTGAGAATGGTAGGTAAGAATGTGTTGCTTTAGTGTGATGAATAACTGTGGTATGTTTGTATCAGTAATTGTGACTAACCAAGTTTAAGATAAGACAAATTGAAGACTAGCCTTTCCCCAGCCACCTTTTGACCTGTGCCACATTTTTGTATTTTCAAAATAAATATCGCTTTCCTCCAACCACAAAAAATTAAGCAAATTACGAGATTGGTAACTTTCTATTTTAACTGTAAAACAGTCAAAATAGCTAAATTTAATTGCAAGTTCTATTCTAATAATTTTTTTTCTTGCATTGGGGTCAAGTCAGGTGAATGTGCTGGCCAATCAATTGAACCTCTTTGGCCAATCTATTTCTCAGACTGCTCTTGAATAATGTGGAGGGGCCCCAACTTGTTGGAAATACAACCAATACACAAACCTATTCCACCTTGTGTTCACTTACTTTTGGACCACTCTTTATATATACACCTAGGAAAACTCAACACATCATCTAAAATGGTTATAAATCATAATTCATTTCAATGAACTAATAAGTTCTTTGATATATATGCCTGTATTATTTTTATAATCATTTCACCCCAAGCAAAGCAGTACTGCCACTGGTGCACAGGGGGTTACATAAGAAGTAAGTGATGAGAAAGAGGAACAAATTACTGGGGGTGTCAGAGAATGAATAAGAGGAGGATGAGAACACTGGTGTGAAGAGAGCTGCATGAGAGTAGAGTGGAAAAGGAGAATAACATGATACAGGGGTTGTCAGGGGAAGGATGTGAGTCAAGAAGAGATGGTAGTTGTCATTGCATTTAAATTCTTGGAAATTGTAGGTGTCAGGGAAGCAAGTATATTGAAGAGAATTCCATGGCAGGAAGTGCAAAAAAAGAAGCAGCTATAATAGAAGTTGAAGTTACATTTGATCAGTTTCACTGTAAAAGGGTGGAACCTAGTAACTAGTCTAGTAGCTTTAATAAATTCATGCAGGTGGGGCACTAGGGAGCTAAGCTCATCAGAGCAGAAGCTGTGAAAGCATTTGTAGAAGAGACAGAAAAAGCTGCATTACATTAGTGGGAAAGTGACTGGAGTTGAGTTACCAGGTCAGAATCAATTACATTGCAAATCTGTATATTACTATTTCTTTGGGAAAGATAGTGGAGTGGTTTCCTTTTATCTTCTTTAGAGTTTTTTCTCTTAGACTGGTTGGTAATTTTCTACTGTGCAATTTAACTTAATTTGGCAATCTTCAGTTGATTTTGTTTAGCAACATATCAACATCTTTATGGTTTATTTAATGCCTGATTTCTAAATATTTTGTAAGCAATTTTATGCTTTCAACTAGTGGTTGCTATCAGGTTGGGATCAATGACATTACAGATTCTCTGTTGGATTTTATCAAGAACCCTGAGATGAATAGTGTAGGAGTCTTGGCTATGTTTGCCCTTGTGTCAAACACAACCGAAGCCCTCACAATTTAGAATATCAGAAGGTTGAATGAATGGTTGAAAAAATGAGTCTTTTGTTTCTGAAATAAGTGTAATTTTATTAACTGAACTAAATAACAAATTTGTAAGAAGTAAAATAAAATGTTCATAGAGAAAATATGCATGTAGTTAAATGTTCAAAGAGAAATGTAAGTATCTAAATCTCCCACAGAAACTGAGGGTTCATGGTTGATAATAGCAGAATGCTGTATGTAAAAAGATTAAAAAGTTTACTTGACTAATAAAGTCTGTGTTCCCTTCCTTTTTATGGGCGGACGAAAAGTGAAGAGGAAAGTCAAGCAATAAAGGAAATTGTACTAAGTGGTCTTTAGTTTTATGAGTCAGTTGAAGAGGTTCTGTTGTTGTTGTTGTGGTTTTCTTTGGTGGCGTGGAGTGAAAACAAAAAAAAGAAAATTAGAAATAAAGGTAGAATTGAATGTATGTCAGCAAGACACGACCTCGGCTTCTTCTTCCTTACATTGTGATGAGATGCTTCAGATACCACCAATCCCATTCTAACTCACTTGACCAGAATGTGGTTAAATAGAGAATTTTAATCATGTGACCGGCTCCAGCAGCATACCCATTTTTTTAGGTGTTAAGAAAAACGTCATAATTCAATTTGCTATTTCCTCTCCAATCAGCACCCAGAATCTTAGTTTTCACACTGACTTGTGAAATTTGCCTTGGTCTGTGTTTTTCCAAAATGTTTTTAGTCATTTTGATCCAATTTTGTGAGTGTGCAATTTTACTTTTTTCATTTGCGTTAATTGTTGAATGATATAGTATTTGTATCCTATAATAGCAGAGTCACCTGACCAGATATGACAGTAGTATTCAATGCACGGTCAGATGGGAGATTTATATATGTGCAAGAAGAATTCAGACGAGAAAAACTTCCTGGCTCTAACCAGTGTACCAACCTTCCTAGCAGCAGATTTAGCTATAGATTCAATGTAGTTATTCCACTTGAGGTCAGCTGAGAGAGTTAAGCTGAGGAGGTGCAGTGTTTTGCTTTCAGAAAGACTAACCTGATCCATGCTGATGAGTGATTGTCTTTGGTGTTTAATGAATAGCAGCTATGTTTTGGAAGTATTAAAATTTACGAGCCATTTCTTACCCCAGTCCATTGCAGATTGGAGGTTCTTTTCAAGATCAGTAGCAAGATTTGCTTTGTCAGCCTTGGCAGATTTCTTATCGAGGCAAGAATAAATGGTGGTGTTGTCAGTGTAGATGCCTACTTGGGATCTGATTACATCAGGGAGATTGTTGATGAAGATCAGAAAAAGTGTAGGACCTGGAATAGAGCCTTGAGGTACACATGTGTTTGTATGATAGTATCTGGAAGCATGCCTGTTCAATACTACTTTCATTATGTGATTTGAAAGGTATGACTGGATTAGATGAAACAAGTATCCATTTATACCCTAATCCTGTAGCTTGCATAGAAGGCCAGCATGCCAGACTCTGTCAAATGCTTTGGAGATATCTAGGGCAATGCTTTGGAAATATCTAGCTCAATCTTTGCCATTCTTATCGAGAGCCCCATATATATACTCTATGATGATTGTTAACATATCAGCAATAGACCTGGTGAAGTGGAAACCATACTGTTTATTGGAGAAGAGGCTGTGAGATGTTGAACCACTTCAGCATTGATAATAGCCACAAACATTTTGCCAAAAATCTGTAGGAGGCTGATAGGTTGATAATTAGAGGTGTCTGTGGATTCTCTAGCATTCTTAAATACAGGAACCACAGAGGAGGACTTCCAGCAGGCAGGAAATCAGAGAAAACAGAGAAGCAGTAGTTGTAGAGTTTGGAGAGGACAGAGGAGAGTTCAGGGGCACATTTCTTCAGGACAATGACTGAGATTCTGTTACCTCCACTCGCCTTATGGAGGTGAAGCTGAGATAATGTTAGAGATCAGCAAGGGGTTAATGTGAATGTCATTTAGTTGCGCTTCAATCCTTTATGAGAAGTTGGGTGCAGACATGCCAGAAAAATTAAATGTTGTGTTGGTGGAGAATCTGCGAGCAAAGCACTTGGTTTTGTCCACTGAAGATGTGAGGACCTCAAATTTATTGATTAAAGTGAGAATTGAGGGTTTAAAACATTTTTACAGAGCCACCAGTAGTCTTTGGAGCCAGTCTTGTGGAATGCTATACACTGCTTCATTTTGTCAGCAAACAAGAGCTTAGTATTATTTAGGATCTTCTTGCACTCATTACGAGCAGAGGCAAAAAAGTGCCTATTGTGGTCAGACATATAACACTGATAAAACTGGAAGAATTGATTCCTGTGGGCAATAGTAACCAAACAAGCAGGGGAGAACCAGGGGAATGAATAGAATTGAAGTCATAACTTCATGGCAGTGATAAAAGCATTGATGACAGCTTTAACCCAAGCTGAGACCTCAGACACATTGCGGAATGGTAGCAGTAAAAATTTCTGCTGTTTGGAGGTTCCTAGAGGAAGGAGATATTAACGGAAGCCACAGCATGATCAGAGTTGCCAAGAGGGCAAAGCTGCATGACATGGCAAGAATTAAGAATAGAAGTGAAACAGAAATCTAGCAGTGAGTCAGATCCATTAGGGTTGTTAGAGAAATGTGTTGGGAAATCCACTACTTGCATAAGGGATTGAGTGATTGAAAAGTTCATAGTATGGACACTAGAAAGTGCTGTGACAGAGTTTTCCAGCTACTTAGCTTGGTTGGCATTAAAATCTTCAAACACACATATACATGAGCAAACAGATAAGAGGAAATGGCCATATCTATATTGTTCAAGATGCTGTCAAGTACAGAACAGTCAGGAGATGAAGGGAAGCATTGGAGGAAGAAAAGATAGCTAACCAAGTTTAGTAGAGAGAGACAGAAACACATGTAGGAATGATCTAGAGATTCAAGAGAAATCGCCGTAGCTAGAAGGAGATGTTCGCTGACATAGCTGCCAGTTCCATGCATACAGACATTGGAGTCCTTACTAAAGAGGGCAAGTTAATCAGGGATATAGAAATCAGAGGAAGGAATAGAACAGTCAAGGTTAGTTTCACAGAGAGCTAAGATGTCAGGTGAGTTTATATTGAGGAAGGATTCAATGCTACGAAAGTTGGTACGGATACCATGGATATTCGAGAAAGAGAGGTTAACAGGTTTAAGTGATTTTTGTTTCGCTGGTTTAGTTTTAATTCTTATTTTGTGTGATGTCATAATTAGAAATTTTTTGGTAAGGAGAGGCCTAGAGTAGTATTATAAGTCAGTCATCAAATGCAACATGTGTAGGAAGGAAACTGGTGCAGACAGCAGCATAATGTGGCCTCAGGGTTTCCTACCAGAGGCACTTGCAGAGATACCCATCCATGCACGTCATGGCCCTACAAGAAACCCTGATATTATTCAACTGTTGATCAGAGCAGCCTCTCAAGATGCTCTGCAAGATTTCAGGCTCCTAATTACCAATCAGAAGCAGCAACCAAGAAACTGCCAACCTGATACCCTCAGAATGAAGAGGCGAAGAGAGTGGAAGGTTCTGTGAAAAACCTGTCTGAGTGAAACTCCCTTTTTATATTTGGAATATGGAGGAAATGAAGGTGATTCAACTACATGGAAGTAACATGACATTCCCAAGGTATAAAGTTTTGAAAGCTTTCAGTAAATTTCTTAATAAAAACTGAATAAATTATATTTTAGTTAAGTAGCTCATTTTTTTTGTTGTCCAGTAAAAATTACTAGTAGAGTAAACAGTAATAGCAGTGTTAAGAGGAAAATGTCTTTTTGATGCACTATTTTTGATCTTGTCCTAAGTTAAACTTTGTCAAATAACTTTGTCAAATAACTTTGTCAAATAACAGAGATCACATCACTTGAGGACATTCAACAACAGTAACAACTAAAATGGATAGCACATGTAACTTGAGAAAATAATTCACTATTTTAAAGGGGCACCTCGACGTGGTGTAGTGGTCAGCAAGCTTGTCTTGCTAGAACCTATTACAACTGAGTAGTGAGTTCGATCCTCACTGGGTGCCTCACGCTTTCAGCCTTGTGCCACATCTAAGTGGCGCTTAGGAAATCTATTTTAAAGAAATAGGTAGAAAGGAAACTCTCTGAAAAAGTCAATAGCAGCTACTGGACTTGAAAAATCTATTTTGTCAAATTGATTTTTTTTTATAGGTCATTCATTTCTTTTGATGCCATGAATACTGCTAGAGAATGTACGAGTGAAACTAGCTAACCCCAAAATGAAACTTGAAGGACACTAAAGAAACATAATCTGAGGTAATAGAATAAAGTTGCACATGTCTAAACATATACGGAAAGAAACAAGAGCCTATTATCTTCTTTGGAACAAAGTCAAAATTACGGATAAGAAAGCTTACTGAAGAGTGTGTTGAGAAAAGAAAGTTGCATGTATAAAACCAGAGGAATTCATGACTCTAGGCGTGAAATTGCTCAGTAAAGCAAAACACAAAACAATTACCACATGCAATTAAAAAAAAAAAGAGAAGCGTTTTGTGAAAAGTACTGAGAAAATTAGCATGTGTTTTAGCCTACTCATTATATATAATCAGTTTTTCTCAACAGTAATTCATGGATCAAGCTGTCTGTCAGCATTTTTGATACATCAAGCTAAAAGTACCTATTAGTAATTACTAAACTGACATTAGTTAGCCATAAGGTCATAAGAATAGGATACTTAGTGTGAATAGTAATGGTAGTATTATCTGTTTCCTTATAAGGAAACATTTGGCATTCATTGATTGAGCAGACAGTATTTCTGTTAGTTGAAATTTATAAAATGTTTCTTTTAAAACAATTTTTTAGGAAAATAGGTTTCTTAAGTCCAGGAGCTGCTATTGCCTTTTTCAGTATTGACGAGAGTTAATACCCTTTTTTAAAGTAGTGGTGAATTATTTTTTCTTCAAGTTACATGTGATATCCATTTTAGTGCTTGCTGTTGTTGAATGTCCTCAAGTGATGGGATTTCTGTTATTTAATATAGTTCTTTTTTGTGGTTCTGTAATGCTGGTCTACAACATTTGAGGAAGTGTGGTCTTTGCCAAGATCATCAAGTCATGTATTGGTTATGTACAAATGTTGAAACATTAGTTCCCATATGATCATCAAAGCAACATAAAGCCTGATCAGTACCTAAATGGGTGACCACTTGAGAATACCAGGTGAGAGTGGTGTCATAGATAATGGCTCAGAACTGTTAATCAAAGAATTGAGTTTCAATTCCAATTGGGGTCATTATATTCATTTACATGCAAATACCCTTGAGAAAGGGATGAATCAACCTCTTTTACCTCCAGCTATGGGTTAATTAGTAAGATGTGTATCACTAAAATCATTTTTATCTCCAAGAAGAAATTCTTACAATCTAAAACTATTTTCTGGCTTTAAATAACCTGCAAACGGTTGATAAGACATAGAAAATGAATCAATGAAATACTGATTAGCTACACAGGCATGTCTTTTAGATTTATTTACATTTTCTGGAACATAAATGTACAGAAATTAACGTGGTCACAAAGTAAGGAATCAGTTCAGATATTGATTGTAATATAGAATTGATCACCCACTTTATATACACATTATAATTTCTTGTCTGTTGATAAGCCATAGAAAACAAATCAGTCCATCAATGAAATACTGATTAGCTACACAGGCATGTCTTTTAGATTTATTTACATTCTCTGGGATATAAATCTATAGAAACTATCATGGTCACATAGTGAGGGATCAGTTTATATATTGATTGTAATATAGAATCAATCCCCTACTTTATATACACATTATATAATTTCTTGTCTATGATAATCCAAAGAAAACAAATCAATGAAATACTGATTATCTACACAGGCATGTCTTTTAGATTTATTTACATTTTCTAGAATATAAATGTGTAAAAACTACCATGGCTAGAAAGTGAAGGATTAGTTTATGTATGGACTAGCAGTATAGCCTGGCATTGCTCAGGTCTAATGAAAGCTTTAAAACTAATCCATGGTCCTGGAGCTCAGACTCTTTGGACGTTGGCACAAAAGACTAAAAAGCAATAGTTGTTTCCAGTTAAAGCGAAACTGTAGACTGAAAGAAAAATGAATGGCTGTAAGTCAAATTTTGATTTCCTGGTATCAATATCAAATAAGTTTTTTTCGTCGTAAACTGAATTTTGAAGGCTAAATAAGTCCTCTGAGTAAATGGTATCATGGCTGAGACTAAGAACTACAATTATATCTACTTAGAGCCAAACCCAAAGCAAAAACTAAAATAAAAGGGCTGAAAAACATATAGACATACAGGCAGATAAACAGACACACACACAAACAGGGCTGAAAAAAATACAGGCAGATAAACAGACACACAAACAAACATCTTGGCTTTTATATATATATACATTTTCGATTTTCTGCAATACTGTAAGAACTGCAACCTTGAAACTACTGAATATCGTTTCTTATGTTTTTGTCTATGAGTGTATCAAATTTGATTAAAATCGGACCACTCCTTCTATAACCCGATTTTTTTGATTTTCAATGTTTATTGGGGGTACCTCAACACAAAACCTAGCTAAGAACACTAGCAGACACTTATAGTACAACTGTGTAAATTTTCAAGAAAATCGGTTTGGCCATTTCGTAATCTATAGGTAACGGATACACACACACACACACACACACACACACACACACAAAGTTAAATTTATAATTAAGTTTAGATTGTAATATAGAACTGATACCCCACTTTATATCCACATTACAATTTTTTGTTTTTTATCATATTCTGATTAGGTATGAATTCACCTCTTCTCTTCCCAGCTATGGGTTAATAAGTAAAACTTGCATTGCTAAAACTATTATTATCTCCTACCAAAAAAATCTTTGGAATCTAAAAATTATTTCCATACAAGACATCCATATGAAAGTCTTCTATACAAGTAAATGGACTATAAAACAATTACTCTTTACCAGGCAGCATTAAGAATAAGAAATAAGAAAAATAAGAGCTGGTTTGCTCACTAAAAAAAAAAGTAAAACTTTTTTTGTGGATGGATGTTTGAAAATTCGTACATATTAAACATTCCTGAAAGACGCAGCATTTGTCAGAACCTAAAAATTTAGGTTTATCAATTTAGAAGGGGAGTTCGTGTTTATAACAGTTATGATGTGGAAATGGTTATTGAGTTTAAAAGATTTATTAGACTTAGCAAATATTTACAAATGTCAAGTTTGTAAAGGTTGTCAGAATATCCTGCCTGCCTAATTAATTGTATGCTACAACTGGATTTGCATTAAAGGTAGATACCCTTGACGTGTCAGAAATCATTGAGGAACAGTAAAATGACAAAGAAATCTTTAACTAATCTTAAAATGTTTTCAGTGTCAGAATTTTTTTTTTTTTAATCATATCACCCCAAGCAAGGCGGTAACGCCACTGATGCGCAGGGGGCTACGTAAGGGTAAAAAGAATGGAAAAGAGAAAGCTGGAAACCACATCCTAAACAGGGAACAAGGGATGAGCCTCTTCACCTGTTCAGTAGATGTGGGTGGAGTGTGAACCAGGCGATAGTTTAGTCTATCTACTCTAATTGAAAAAAAAAAAAATAAAAGAGAGCGAAAAGATTGGAAAAGAGAAAACCGGAAACTGCATCCTAAACAGGAAACAAGGGATGAGCCTCTTCACCTGTTCAGTAGATGTGGGTGGAGTGTGAACCAGGCGATAGTTTAGTCTATTTACTCCAATTGGAAAAAAAATAAAAGAGTGAAAAGATTGGAAAAGAGAAAACCGGAAACCACATCCTAAACAGGGAACAAGGGATGAGCCTCTTCACCTGTTCAGTAGATGTGGGTGGAGTGTGAACTGGGTGATAGTTTAGTCTATCTACTCCAATTAAATTCTAATATTAGGTGATCTATCGACATCTTAGTAAAATGAGAAAGAAATCAAATCTTTAATTAACCTTAAAGAGGTTCCATTATCAGGTTATAATTCTAATATGTGATTTATCCACATCCTATTCATCGTCTCATTATAATATAAGTTTATTAATGTTGGAGAACTGCTGCCTTTTGAGTGTCTTTGTTTTGTTAGAAATTATTGAGGTAGACTTCAATGATGATGAAATCAAATCTTGGACTAACTTAAAGAGTTTTCAGTGTTAGATAATATTTCTAAAATATTAGGTGATGTATCAACTTCTTATCTAAGATCTTTTTACGAAGAAAGTTCGTCAATGTTGGAGAATTGCTGTCCTTTGAGTTTTCTTTTGTTTAAATTGTTTCACCCCAAGCAATGCAATACTGCCACTGGTACGCAGGGGGTTACAGTGAGAGAAAAGGAAAGAAAAAGAAAGCAGGGAACATGTTATCCGAGATGTAGGAGAAAGGATAAGAGAAAGTTAAAAATAAAGATGATAGAAGATGGCGATTGATGTTGCACTTAAACTTTTGGAGATAGCTATCAGGGAAGTATGTATATGGAAGGAAGTTCCACTAGCGGGAAGTGCAAGAGAAGAAACTGGTAAAGTAGAAGTGACAATTATATTTGACTATTTTGACGGTAAAAGGGTGGGACCTAGTTGCCAATCTAGTACCATAAGTAAATTTGTCTGGTCAGGGCACCAAGGTAAGAAGCTCATTAGAGCAGAAGCTGTGATAATACTTGTAGAAAAGAAAGAGGAAAGCCACGTCTTGTTGGTGAGAAAGTGACTGAAGACAAGCTGCAAAGTCAGGATTGATTATATTGCAGATTCTCTTTTGGATTTTGTCAAGAACCCCGAGATTAATGGCAGGAGCACTCAACAAGATATAGCAACAGTATTCAATACATGGACAAAGGGTAGATTTATAAATGTGCAATATGGATTCAGGTAAAAAAAACCTCTTTGCCTAACAGAGTGACCCAACTTTCTTAGCAGTAGATGTTGCTATTGACTCAATGTAGTCATTCCATTTGAGATTGTTTGAGAGAATGAGACCAAGAAGAAAGCGTGCTGTCTTCTGGAAGATTAGCATTGTCCATAAAGGTAAGAAAGTTTCTCTATAGTGGTTAAGGGATAGAAGCTTTGTTTTCAAAGAATTAAAACTTACAAGCCACTTCTTACCCCAATCCATCACAGTTGTTTTTTTTTTTTCTAAAAGCAGCAGTGAGGCTTGCCTTGGCAGATTTCTTATCAAGATGAGAGTAAATGGTGATGTCATCTGCATAAATGCCTACTTGGGAACTGATTACATCAGGAATATCATTGATGAAGACCATGAAAAGCGTAGGACCCAGGATAAAGCTTAGAGGTGTGCCCATATTTGTATGAAAGAATCTGGAAACATGTCTGTTCAAGACAACCTTCATTTTCATGATTTGATAGGTTTGATTTGGCTTGGTTTATTTTACCGTATATCAACCCCTTGGGTTCATTTAATGCTGAAGTATTAGTTCCTTCAAAAATGTATTTTGTTGGTAACATTTTTCCTTCAAAAAACGTTTTGTTGGTGACATTTTTTCTTGAAAAATGTTTTGTTGTAATATTTTTCCTTCAAAAATTTTTATGTATATATTTCATAAGTCTGTTTTTATACTTTCATAGTGTTTTGACCCCTGTTTGGAGGGTTTACTATTTGCCCATAGATGGAACTCCTAACAGGTGCAACCACCCTGGGTTAGGGTTGACCTGGGAACAACAGCAATTAAGATGTGGTTTCATGCTCCTCGCAACCTCAAAATCAGAGGCCTTGCTACCAGATGCAGTTTACCATCATACCCAGGATCGATTTGATAGGAGGGATTGGATTAAATTGAGTAATCATCCAGAGATACCATAACCCTGAAGCTTGCGCAGAATGTCAGCATGCCAAACCCTGTCAAATGCTTTTGAGATATCCAGGGCAAAAGCTTGAGCCTCACTATTCTTATCAATTCAGTGATGGCAGTACATCTGGCAAAGTGAGAGTAGCTTGTGGAATGTGAGATGATGAAGCATTTCAGCATTGATAATAGCCTTGAACACTTTGCCAAAGATCAGTAAGAGGCTGATAGATAATTAAAAGAGACAAAGGGTTGCCTAGAGTTTTCAAAAACAGGAACTACAGAGAAGAACTTTCAACAAACAGAAAAACAGGAAGCAGTGAGGCAATAGCTGTAGAGTTTGGAGAAGACAGGAGAGAGTTCAGGGACATACTTCTTTAGGATGATGACTGGAATATCATCACCTCGGCTATCCTTATGAGAGTCCAGCTTAGAAATTATATTAGAGACCAGGGATGTGGTTATATATATCCCTAAGTTGGGCCTCAGTTCTAGGTGGGAAGTCAAGTGTGGGAACTCCAGACAAGTCAAGTGTGGAAGAGAATTTCCGAGCAAAGCACTCAACTTGTCTGCTGTGATTGTCAGTACCTAAAATTTATTGAATAGACGATGGATCGAGGGTTTGCTGTTGTTTAGCACACTTTTGCAGAGATGTTTTTGGAATCAAAATGCTATATGCTGCTTCATTCTATCAGCAAACAACAGCTTAGCATAATTTAAGGCACACTTGCGTTCATTACGAGCAGAGACAAAAAGGTGCCTATTGTAGTCAGACAATCAGGAATCACTTTGGATTTTATTGGAGTGTCCAGCTCCAGTAAAGCTAAAAGAAGTGATTCCTGTGGTCAATGGCAGCTGAGCAAGCAGAAGAGAACCAACGAGATGAATAAGATTTAAGTCAGAATTTCCTGGCTGGTATGAGAGTGTCAATGCCGGCTTTCACCCAGGAGGAGACCTTAGCTGCTCAG
Organism: Ascarosepion bandense; assembly: GCA_037127315.1. Classification (NCBI taxonomy): domain Eukaryota; kingdom Metazoa; phylum Mollusca; class Cephalopoda; order Sepiida; family Sepiidae; genus Ascarosepion; species Ascarosepion bandense. Next base: position 1,412,541 of record JBBBDQ010000533.1, on the reverse strand, counting down.
TCTTCAACAGGGAGACTAAAAACTTTGTTCCAAGGAACATCATAAAGAAAATAGTGGATGAGTCCAAGTTTGCTCTTTGGTAACAATAAGATATTCTACTGGTAAGTGGTTCCTGGAAGGAGTGGGAGGAGAAAGAGATATTAATGGAAACCACAACATTGTCAGAGTTGCCCAGAGGGTAGAGCTGCATGGCGTGGCAAGAATCAGGGATAGAAGTGAAGCAGAGATCTAGAAGGGAAGCATGTCCATCATGGTTACTGAGGAAGCATGTGTGGACATCCACCACTTGCATAAGAGATTGAGCGATTGAGAAGTTCAGAGTATGGACACCAGCAAGATCAGTGACAGAGTTTCCCAGCCACTAAACACAAATATATGAACAAACAGATGAGAGGAAATAGCCTTGTCTATATTATCTGAAATGCAATATAGAATGGAACAGTCATAAGAGGAAGGAGAGGGTTAGAAAAAACAAGATAGCTAACTGTTTTTAGTAGAGAGAGACAGAAACAAATATGAAAGTGGATTGGAGATTCGAGAGAAACCATCCTATCCACAGGGAGATGTTCACGGACATCAACTCCCAGGCCATGCATGTGGATATTGGAGCCATTCCTAAAGAGAGGAAGGTAGCCAGGAATTGAGAAATCAATTATTGAGGAAGACTCGAATGATGATGACATGAAATCTTTAACTAACATTAAAGCATTTTTTGTGTGAGGTAATAATTCTAAGATATTACTTGACCTGCCAACTTTTTATCCTCGATCTTTTTATAGAGAAAGTTCATCAGTGTTGGAGAACCGATTGTACTTTAAGAGTCTTTGTTTTATTAGAAATTATTGAGGTAGACTCTAATGATGAAAAAAGCAAATCTTCAACTGACATTAAAGTGTTTTCAGTGCCATTTAATAATTTTAAGATATTATGAGATCTACCCACTTCTTATTCAAGATCTTTTTATAAAGAAAGTTCATCAATGTTGGAGAACCACTGTTCTTTTAGTGTATTCCTTTTCTTAAAAATTATTGAGGAAGACTCAAATCTTGAACTAATATTAAAGTGTCTTCTGTGTGGGGTAATAATTCTAAGAAATTATGTGTTCGTACCACTTATTATTCTATATGTTTTTATAAAGAAAATTCAGCAATGTTGGAGAACCGCTATGATTTGAGTCTCTGTTTTGTAAGAAATTATTGAGGTAGATTCTAATGATGATGTAATCAGATCTTGAACTAACCTAGAAAGGTTTTCATTGCAAGACAGTAATTCTAAGAAATTATGTAATCTATCCATTTCTTATCCGAGATCTTTTATATAGAAAGTTCATCAATGTTGGAGAACCCCTGTACTTTTAGTGTCCTCCTTTTGATAAAGATTACTGAGGTAAACTCTAATGATGATGAAATCAAATCTTGAACTAATATTAAAGTGTCTTCTGTGTGGGGTAGTAATTCTAAGAAATTATGGGTTCATACCACTTTTTATCCTAGATCATTTTTATAAGGAAAGTTCATCAGTGTTGGAGAACCGCTATGATTTGAGTCTCTGTTTTGTAAGAAATTATTGAGGTAGATTCTAATGATGATGTAATCAGATCTTGAACTAACCTAGAAAGGTTTTCATTGCAAGGCAGTAATTCTAAGAAATTATGTAATCTATCCATTTCTTATCCGAAATCTTTTATAAAAAAACTTCATCAATGTTGGAGAACCACTGTACTATTAGTGCCTTTGTTTTGTTAGAAATTATTGAAGCTAACTCTAATAATTAAAAAAATCAAATCTTTAACTAACCATGAAAAGTTTTCATTATCAGGTAATAATTCTAAGATATTATGGGATCTATCCTTTTCCTATACAAGATCTGTACAAGAAAGTTCATCAATGTTGGAGAGCTGTTGTGCTTTTTTAGTGACTTGGTTTTGTTAGAAAGTTTTGAGGCATACTCCAATGATGACAAAATCAAATCTTTAACTAACCTTAAAGAGTTTTCAGTGTTAGCTAATTATTCTAAGATATTAGATGATCCATCCATTTCTTAACCAAAATCTTTTTTATAAAGAAAGTTCATCAATTTAGAAGATATACTGTCCTTTGAGTCACTTTTTATTTGAAATTACTGAAGCAGACATTAATGATGAAGAAATCAAATCTTTAACTAACCTTAAAACGTTTTCAGTGTCAGATAATAATAATCTATCTGCTTGTTCAAGTCCAGGATCACCTGTTGTCTATACTATATATATATACATAATCTACAACTCTTAGATTCATAAATAAATCCAATTCATCAACACCCTACCTTGAGTTACTCTTGAGCTTTTGATTAGATCAACAATAACATAATTTTTTCTCATCTTGAAAACTTTTTTGTAGAAAAGAGGCCAGACTTAGCTATCTAGTTTTAGTTAGTAACCAGTCTAGGAGAAGGACAAATTCAGAACCTTAGATAAAGCAACAGGAAACCATTTCATTATTTTTCTCAAGAACTGTCATTGTCTCTGCTATAATAAAGACCGTTATATATATATCCCTCCTGTCACACTCATGGAAAGAGAGACAATAATGAGGTAGTGTGAGCTCTGTTCATTCCATTTATTCAACTTTACTACCACCTATGAAAGCTCTTGCCGCATGTTTGCTCTTTAACAGTACCTTATTATTTTTTTTACAATAATTGTCGTCAAGTAGTGAAGAATAAATATATATATATATATATATATATATATATATCCTCTCTATTACAATAAAGGCCATTGTATATATATATATATATATACATATTTTCCTTCTGTTATGCTTAGGGTTTTGGATTTTTTTTTATGTCTTAATGTAAGATACTCAATAATAGGTACATCAATGTATATGTTGCTGTCATTTTAGATGGCATATCGATATAAATATCTTACTGCCATTTTTGACGGCACAGGCCCACTCGTAATAAATAATCTTTGACTTGATAAGAATGGGATCCTTGTTGTCAAAATTACTTATTAAACTATACAATGACAAGTCACTTGTTATGAGTGAAACTGAGACAAGTATAGTTATTTTCTAAGCACAGTTTAGATAAGACACAAGGCCCTAAGAATGAGGCACCCAGTGTGGATGAAACTTACTGTTCAGTTGTAATTGCTTTAGCTTTTTAACCATTACATCACATCAAAATATCCAAACTGAGACAAGTATAACAGGTATAGTTCTGGGTATTATGATAAACTCCATCAGGCAGCAAGGCCGCTGAACTAGAGGTTGAAGGTTTTGAGAAGTCTGGAACCTGCTGTTGTTCTCAGGTCCACCCTGATCCAGGATGGTAGCATCTTTCAGCATAATTCTGGGTCTGATTATAGACTACATCTGGCAGTAAGGCCTCTGATCAGGAGTTTGGAGGTTTTGAGAAGCCTGGAACCACCTCTTAATTGTTGTTGTTCTCAGTTCATCCCTAACTCAGGACGGTAGTTCCTTTTTGGGATAGTCCTGGGTATGATGGTAAACTACATCTTGCAGCAAGGCCTCAGATCAGGAGACTGGAGGTTTTGAGAAGCATGGAACCACCTCTTAATCTTAATTATTTTTGCTCACAGGCCTACCCTGAGCTTGGATGGTAGCACCTTTTAGCAGCGTCCTGGGTTTGATGATAAACTATATCTGGTAGCAAGGCCTCTGATTGGGAGATTAGAGATTTTGGGAAGCATGGAACCACCTCTTAATTTGTTGCTGTGCCTAGGTCCACTTCAACTGTTAGGTTTCCCAAATATGGGCAAATAGTGAAGCCCCAAACAAAAATAAAACATTATGAATGTATAAAATTCATTTGTATATAAAAAAATGTTAACAATATTTATTTATAGTAAAATTACCAACAATACCTATTTCAATTATATATTGAAGCCATAAAATTATGTTCAAAGTATTTAGATATTAGTATTAAATAACCCATAACAAAGGAAAACAGCAAAGGTAAAGTTTCTTCTGAATTCTCATTATAACTACAAAATTTTTAATTTTCACAGCAATTCTCAAAATGTCTTTACCTAAAATTTAAAAAAATGAAATGCTATATCTAAATTATAAAATAACTAGCATTTTTATCAATACTAAACTTAAGGATATCATCTAAATACACAAATCATCATTAACTAATATATTCTTCACCGAACACTGAAATGCTGCTACAAATTTTTTTTTATCTGAAAACATATAATTCAAATAACCAGAAAAGCGTAATTATGATTGTCTTAGACACATCCCATAATATCCTCTCATCTAGTCATAAGCTGAAAAAACTGTGTTTACTAGCAAGTTTATAAGTAAATTGATACTTGGCATATTGATCACTTTTTGTAATATTGTTCAGATCACTGTAATCACCATAGCATCAGTAATTACTGCCAGTTTTCGAAACAAAATGGAGGGGATTTGTCTATTCGCTTTTAGAAGATGATATCACTCTAGAATTCTGAAGTTTTAAAACTCATTTGCTCTAAATGTTCTGTGTTAATTTGTCTAGATTTTGGCAAAAACTGGATCTTGGCTTTCTGTGATTACCCTCACAGTATTTTCTAGCTATGTTTCAATGTAGTGACATACACTCCAGTACAAAATACAGAGATGTGTCTCTTATATTACCAGTCTTGACCTGGTATCTTGACTTCAGTCAATTTCCCACTACTGTGACATGGTTTCACTTTTTCTTTTCTATAAATATTTTTACAGTAGTTGTTCTTACGATCTTTCCTTAAGTTGCTATTTTTATTCCCCCACTTCCTACAGTACAACTTGTACATATGGGAACTAGTTAGGAATTCATAGAGACTTTGAGGTATTATGGTGGCTGCAGTAAGAATGGTAAGTAAGAATGAGTTGTTTTGATGTAAGGAATACTGTGTTAAGTTTGGGTCAGTAATCATGACTAGCTAAGTTTAAGCTAAGACAGATTAAGGACCAGCCTTCCTCTATCCCTCTTTTGGCTTTGTGCCATATTTTTGTATTTTTCTATATAAATATTACTGTATTTACATTATTCGTACTATTGTCCTCATTTTTGTTGCCATTTGTATGATGTTTCGACCGTTGTACGCTCCAGCCTTCTTCAGATACTAGGAATTTCAAACCAAACCCTTTATTACAATCATTGGGAGTATATCATTCTCATTTCTTGCATAGTAATGCCTTGCTTACAAGTCATGAGTTATCTTCCTCTAACCCTGCAAGTTACTTGTTCACAACTGCTGTAAACTGGTATTGAATTCAAAACTCTTTGGGCCAAGTCACAGGAACTAACCAACATCTATATCCACTGGGCCATGTATCCTTAAGGATATAGACATTGTTTAGTTCCTGTGACTTGACCCAGAATTGTGAGTTTAATCCCAGGCTACAGCAATGGTGAAGAAGTAACTTGCAGGGTTAGAGGGAGATAACTCACAACTTCCAATTGAGGCATTACTACATAAGGAATGAGAATGATTTACTCCATTGATTGTAATTAAGGGTTTGGTTCAAAATTCTTAGCACCTGAAGAAGGCCGGAGCGTACAATGACCGAAATGTTGCACAAATGGCAACAAAAATGCAAACAATAGTCTGAATAATGTAAATACTATAAATACTACCTCATCTCAGAAATATAGAGAAATAATAAATATTGCTTTCCTCCATGTACCTCGACTATGTGAATTTAAGTGTGCTACTAGACTGGCTGTTAGGTCTTATTGTTTTTGAAATACCTAGATGTAACTGTAAGTTCTATTATAATAGTTTCTTTTCTCACACTTTTCACTTCTATTTCCTTGTTTCTTTGCTACCTATAATCTTCAAAAATTTATATTCAACAATCACCATAAATTCAATTACCATCTTCTGTCTTTCTGAAACTTATTCTTTTATTGTCCTTTCTCCTTACTAAAGTCTTCTCTTTTGTTTCCACTCCCAGTAACCCTTCACGTCTTGCATTATCACTTCGTTGGAGGTGAAAGGATTAAGAAAACAAAAAATATTATTAATTCACTCACAGATGGAGGAAAACTAATGTTATTAATTTTAACAATAACATCGTTGCATTTAAATTAATCTTTTCTTTTTTTCCTATTGTCTTGAGTAATTTTGTTTTAAGTTAATATTTAACACAAGTAGCAGAATTTTCAAATTTTCTAAGTTTTCGAGGAATCATATAAACTTTTTAAATAATTATTTCAAGTGGGGCATTGTGGGTTATTCAGTTATGAATTAGGCAAACTGTCTTAATTTCTGATTTATTGTCAATGTTTGTAGCTGTAATTTACACTTGCTTTGAACTGTCGTCAAGAATTTTATCAGTAATTTACTCGAGCCACAAGATTAGCAACTATGTCCCACCATTTTACTGTGAAACCAATAAATTTTAAACGCAAATTCTACTCCAGCAGCTTCTTTTCTTGCACTTCCCACCTGTGGAATTCCCTTCCATTTACTTGCTTTCCCGACAACTATAATCTCCAAGAATTTAAATGTAAAGTCAATAGTCATCTCCTATCTCACTAACCTGCATCCTCTCTCTCTCATGCTCCTTTCTCCATCCACTCCACTCTCATCAGTATTCTCTTCCTTCTCTTACCCACTTCCTGACACCCCCTACAACCTGTCACTCTTTCTCATAACTTTTCTTCTATGTAACCCCCTGCAAAACAGTGGCACTAACATGTCTTGCTTGGGGCGATATGATTATAAAAAAAAAATTCTGTACTATTATAATGTAGATATAAAGTGGGGGATCAATTATACATTACAATCAATATATAAACTGATCCCTCACTTTATGATCACAAATCATCCTTCTCTTACCCACTTCCTGACACCCACTATAACCTGTTATTTTTCTCATAACTTTTCTCCTATGCAACCCCCTGCAAAACAGTGGCAGTAAAATGCCATGCTTGGGGCGATATGATTATAAAAAAAAAAGTAAGAAGAGGCCTCCCCATACCGACTTTTCCCCTGTTTTCTCTTCCTTCATATGGCACAATGTCATTGTATAAGTTTTTGATAATAACTTTTTTAAATGTTAGGTAAATGTTTTACATATCGAATTTAAATTAACGTGCTTTATTTGGAGTATTATTGCCACAAGTAAAATAAGCTGATTTAATGTGGTGGATACCAATTAGTTTAAATAATTATTATTATCAACACAACTAAGCATTCTTTAAATTGTTTTTTGAAAACAAAATTTTACAATTTACTTTTTCTTTTTAATGTATAAGTCAACAAAATTTGATGTTAGTTTTTTATGTTTTTATAAACAATTGCATGTACAGTAACAACCAGGCAAAAAATTGGTTAACTTCTTCTTCTTCAATGTGTGGTGTTCCTTCAAGACATAGGCGATCATGGCCCTCCACATCTTCCTATCCCTTGTTGCTCTTAATACCCTTTCTACTGTTATTCCAATCAGTCCCCGCTCCACTATCTATCTACTCAAGTCCATCAGTTATGTTGTTCATTGCTTCTCTTTGTCTCTCTTCCCCTCTATCTGTCCCGTGAGTTTCAGGTTCTCCAAACCTCTTTCCTCATTACATATCCCCAAAACTTCAGCTGTCTTTCCTGATGTTAAGTATCAGTTTTCTTTTTGTGTCCATCCTCCCGCAAAACTTTTCATTGCTTCTGTGTTCCATCCATGGTATCCTCAGCATTTCAGTTGCTTCAAGTCTTTCCTTCATCTTTGATAAGATTGTCCAGCATCTCTGCCAGGGCCATAGCTGATGCTAAAAAAAAACAACAGGCACAGAGAAAATTGTCCGGATTTATTAGTTGACAATATGATGACATAATCAGTATCCCAAAATTAATAAATAAACAAACAGATTTTTACTGCATTCATTCGGATGTTTTCTTCGTTTTTCTTTCTTTCTTTCTGTCTTTCTTTCTTTCTTCATGAATTGTTTAGTTTGATTTCTGACGAAGAAATTTTTCCTTGCCCGGATTTTCACTATGATTGCACGGATCGGCCTGGACCTGTGCCTGGTGTGCCTGGCAGTCAGATACGGCCATGATTTCTGCCATATATATTCTAAAACTTGTTACTAGTTAACAATAACATCATTGCATTTAAATTAATCTTCTTTTCTTTCCTATTGTCTTGAACAATTTTGTGTTAAGTCAGTATTTAACAAAAAGTTGTTAAAAAAATATCAAGTCCAATAAAGGAGTGGTGAAAGTAGTGATTACAAAAGTCCATTTGGAAAAACTTTTTAAACAAAGAATTTCAGTCTCCAGATTCATTTGTCCTTAACATTTTATTTTCTTCATCAATGGTAAATAAGCTTGCTATAGAAGTTGATGTGTGCTTTGGTATAATTGATATCGGCTCTAAATAAGAAATCGGAGAACCATATTTGAATTCCAGTCCAATACATTTCATTCACTTACAGACATATACCCTTAAGAAAGGTATTAGTCCATCTATTCTCCCTCCAGCTATGGGTTGAATAACAGGAAAGATTGGGTTCTATAGCCTTGGTTGGAGAAACAATGGCAACCTACTGCGGGAAAATCTTCTGCTTAGTCATGTCTCGAAAGAGACATGATCACCCAAGTGTGTATCATGTACGGCATTTAACTGACTGACTGATATAAGTTGAATTATATTTTTTATTAAATTTTTCTTGCATTCATACAAGTATTCTCTTTTCTGGACATAGACTTCGTAAAAATATTCAAATAATCTGTAGATTTGAGCACTTTTGATTAATCTATTAGGCATTATGAAGAATGTTTTTTATGCACTCTTATGAGTGGACAGAGCGATTGCTAGAGCATCCATTTACAAAACTCTGGACTTGAAGGTAACACCAATCTACTAAGTGACAAACTTTATATTTGTATTAATTTGATAAGTGTATATATTGGGATGTTTTTTTTTAATTTCCAGACACTGTCAGCATGTTGTGGCCATTTTCGTAGTTGATATTACTGAGAGTTGGTTTCTTCTTTTTTTTCTAATTATTGTTAATGAAGCATTAATTCTCATTAATATCATTTATGAACATGGCCACAATGTGCTGACCATGTTCGGAAATTTAAAAAACTCCCCATCCCTATATATACATATATATAAAGAAAATCTACATAATAAGTTAAAGAAAAACCATCCTTGATAATGGCTCATAGATTAGCAAAAATAGCTTGGATTTACAGATCTTTTGTACAGTTTTTATACACTCTGTCCAGAAAAAAATCACTTGTATAAATGCAAGAAAAATTTAATAAAAATCTTAATTGCAGTGCCTTGTTAGTTGTTTTCAATGAAACTTATATATATATATATATATATATATGCTTGTATATGTGTGATATGCACAAGCTATGTATCTATATATACAGAGAGAGAAGAAAAATAAGACAACTCAACACATAATTAAATGGTTATAAATCCAGAATTTATTTCAGCAGTTGTAAAAGTTACCATCAAATGTTCATTCATCATTTGATTTTTGGGGTTTGAAAAAGCAATTTGTAGTTTTTACAACTGCTGAAATAAATTCTGGATTTATAACCATTTAATTATGTGTTGAGTTTTCTTCTCAATATTTCATATTGCTCTAGATAATATCCATTGAGCTCTCTATTTTAATCTATTTAATAATTTATATTCATTAAATAAATCTTTTGGATTGTCCTTTCCATTTTTACAGGTTTATCATTTTTTTCCTATATATATATATATATATATATAGGAATGTATAGTTTAGTTCACTTAAATGTGTTATTTATAACAATAGTATAGATTTTATAGAAAATAAACTTTATTTTCAAGAGGCCTGGAGTGGACTAGTGAGGCCATATTGGGTGTTGTTGGTGGGTTTGAGTTACATCTTTTTTCAGGGTTGTAAGTGACACTGGTGAAGTGTGGATGGGCCAGTGCTCATCTATCATCAGGATTGTAATCAACATTGCTAGAATGTTTGGATTATCCAACAGACGTGTGATAAAGTCAAGATGTTGAGAACTGCCTGTCATCAGCAAGGAGTGTTTTTAGATCTGTAGTTTAACAGGCTTCCATGCACATCCTTTTTTTGTGTTGACAACATTTGTGATTGCATATTACATTTTGTATTTTTGTGGGGATTTGTTTTGTGACCGAATGTGATGCTTGAAGCTCCTGTGCACAAGAAGAATATTTTATTTTTATTTTGCTTTAGTGCTCACATCCAGCTGAGATGTCTAGTGAAATGTATTTGCAAATCAGAAAGAGATCTTGGTTAAAGTAGTATAACACACATCACAAATCAGACTGCTTAATGTATTTAATGTTGCTAATCATCTAATCTATATTTCGATTTTTATTGGCTAAACTGTCTTCCAAGTAAAGATATGTCTTATAAATTGCAAAATATGGTAATAACAAATAAAATTACTTATTTCATGGTCCTGGGCATGATGGTAAACTGCATCCGGCAGCAAGGCCTCTGATTGGGAGGTTGTGAGGCGCATGGAACCACCTCTTAATTGCTGTTGTTCTCAGGTCTACCCTGACCCAGAGTGGTAGCACCTGTTAAGGTCCCAGCTATGGGTAAATAGTTAACCCCCAAACTGGGGTCAAAACACTATGAAAGTATAAAAATAGACTTTTATAGAAAAATATTCATAACAATACATTTTTGAAGAAAAAATTATAACCATAAGACATTTTTGAAGGAAAAGAAATTTTCTCAGCAAAACATTTTTGAATACAAAACTAGAAGACATTTTCAGTTTTCTAAAATAAAAAATAAAAACAAAATATTTTCATTAAAATCTGACTAAATCAACCTTCTCACTATAACCAAACATTAAAAAAAAGACAGAGAAAACCTTAAAACACCATTTTTTAGCATTAAATAACCCACAGAGGTTGATATGCCGTTAAAAAAAACTCAAACTCAAAAACTTATTTCATCACTAAGACTGTCCTTAAGAGAAGTAAAAGAAAGTTCTAAATGTTTCCTTTTTATAAATCTAAGAACTTAAAAAATTTTTTTCTTACCTTGACTATCGAGAGAGTGGGAGAGGAGAAGTAAACAGTCCACTAATTTATTCTTAGAATTAAAAAGTAAAAATAGTCTGGAGTGAAACTTAGAATTATTAAAAAAAACTGCTAATAATTTATAACAATGCTTTTTAGCAGAACCAAAATTTTTTTAAAGGGACCTAAAGGAAAACAATAAAAATTAATAAAAAAATAAAATCACTCATTTCATCATGTTGAATTACCACCCCGCTAACAATCACAGAATTTCTCATATTCCCAATTAATTACTGCCCCCAGACGATAATCATATGTAGCATGAAATTTGAAAGAATCTGCCTTTTAACTGTTAGAATTTTGGCAGTGACAAGATGTTCTCTCTTGCACTGACAGCATGTAAGTACCTCAAAGACTCTTCTTGTTCTGTCAACATGTAAGTACCTCAGAGACTTTTCTCGTTCTGTCAGCATGGAAGTACCTCAGAGATTTTCTTGTTCTGTTAGCATGTAACTACCTCAGAGACTCTTTTCATTCTGTCAGCATATAAGTACCTCAGAGTCTTTTTCGTTCTGTTAGCATATAAGTACCTCAAAGACTTTTCTTATTCTTTTAGCATGTAAGTACCTCAGAGACTTTTCTCATTCTTTTAGCATGTAAGTACCTCAGAGATGTTTCTCATTCTGTCAGCATATAAGTACCTCAGAGACTTTTCTCGTTCTGTCAGCATGGAAGTACCTCAGAGACTTTTCTCATTCTGCCAGCGTGTAAGTACCTTAGAGACTCTTTACATTCTGTTAGCAAATAAGTACCTCAGAGACTTTTTCATTCTGTTAGCATGTAAGTACCTCAAAGACATTCCTCATTCTGTTAGCATGTAAGTACCTCAGAGACTTTTCTCATTCTGTCAGCATATAAGTACCTCAGAGACTTTTCTCGTTCTGTTAGCATGTAATTACGTCAGAGACTTTTCTCATTCTGCCACCATGTAAATACCTCAGAGACTTTTTGCATTCTGTCAGCATATAAGTACCTCAGAGATACATACTGAGCAACTTTAGCTTCATCCCTCATTTTCTTTTTCATATCATGTTCAATTAATATATTTATTAATGTTTGTTTAAATTGCATGTTTTAGTCTCACATGAGTCTACAAATATTGTTTTTGGGTCAAATGTACTAGGAGCTATTAAATATTGACCGAAAAATCTTCAAACTGCACAGAAATGGTAGTGATTACTATAAAAGTATAAAAAAAAACAAGTTGGTAAATATTTGAGGTTATATTTATATGAGCAATATATCATGCTTATAATATCTGACAATGTTATTAATATTAGTTGGTTATAAACAATTTTATTGTGTAAGCTTGGATAATAAAATCTGAAAGAGCATATGGATCTGTTTCTGTTGATTGCATTTCTACTAGAGAAAGTAAAAAATGATCTGTACTTTTGTCTAAAGATCAGTTATAGCGATGATACATATAATTTTTTACTTACTTTTATAATTTTAATGGAACAAATATCATGTTGATGCATTTGATGAATAACATCCATCCTTTGAAATTGTGTTTGTCATTAATTTGATCTTTCAAGTTTCTGTAAGTAATTCTTTTTCAAGAATGTCACTCAAAGTTGATTCATCATAAATTTTAAAATCTAACAATATGCTAGATTAACTCTCCTTGACAATAATCACAGGCATCATGAGATTTGAAAGCCTTGTTCTTGTTGTGGAGTAGTTTTTGCACTGAAAGTTATAATTGTGCTATGTCGGTTGCTAATTGACTTAACCCACCCAAAATGTTAGGAACTTGGTAATCTTTCACTGTAAGCTGACTCCTTAGTATTTGACTAACTGCTGACTAATATCAACTGCCTAGTAGTTGTACTGAATTCCAATAGAACTCTAAAGAACTTTCTAGAAATTCTAAGAACTCCTAAGAATTTCCCAAGTTAACTTCCTGTTCACTCTTATTAATATAGGAGGGAGAGTCCATTATCTGAGTAATAGGTGGGTTTCACCATAACAGTTCTCTTTCCTTTTTTACTTTGCCAGTGACAAGACGTTGTTCTGTTGATATGTAATTACCTCAGAGATTTTTCTTATTCTCTCATTATGTAAGTATCTCAGAGATATATCCTGAAGGTTGCTTTGGACTCTTAACAACTTTAACTTCATCTCTGATCAGTGGTGATTGCGGAACTCTGAAAGTAGAGGGGTCACTTAGGGGCCCCGAGACATTTTTGAGGAGGAGTGGGGGCAAACTGAAGCAGTGTCTTCATTTTCACACTATGCCATTATTGTATACAAAGCTTAGGAATGTTGGAACACAGGAGAGGTTAATTTCAAAACAAAATCAAAGGGTTAATACGAATGCCAATGCTAGCAGAACAGTGGGATTTATCTTCTCTGATTTTTTTCCTCTACAAAAAAATAAATGCAAGAAGCAGAATAAATGCAAGAATAAGATAATGCAACGAAATCAATCAAAATGCTCTGGGCACCACAGCCGTACAAAAATCAGTTAAAAAGTAAAGTTTTGTTTTCAGCAAAGTCCAACCATATGATCAAGAAGCTAATTTGAAAAAGGAAATAATTTAAATGATACAATTATTCCATGACCCTGAAACAACACATTAAATAGGGCAGCTGGATTAACACAAACCCAAGTTAACATACAATGCTATATTGCTTCGATTTTGCTTATTTCTCTAGATTTCAAGTTAAAATAAGTTATTTTAAATCAATATCCAAATAAATTTATTTCTTCAAGAGCAGAGTCAATTTACACTACTCAGTCAGTTAAGTGCCATATGTGAAAAATGCTTGGGCAATCATGTTTCGAAAGAGACATGATTGACTGAGCAGAAGATTATCCCGCAGTAGGTTGCCATTGTTATAGTACCCAATCTGTCTTGTTGGTTAACCCATAACTGGAGGGAAGAGACGGACTAATACCTTTCCCAAGGGTATTTGCAAGTAAGTAAATGCAATGAATTCAACTGGAATTTGAAATCGGTGCCTTGATTTCTCGTTCCAAGCCGATATCCACTGCACCACAACACACATCCATTTGCAAATAAATGGAAAAAAAAAAAATTTGAAAATAAAATAATGCAATGAAATCAATCAAAATGCTGTGGGTACCACAGCTATACAAAAATCAGCTAAAAAATTAATTTATGTTTTCAGCAAAGTCCAACCATATGATCAAGAAGCTACTTTGAAATAAGGAAATAATTTAAATAAGTGTTGAAGATCAAATCTTATCAAAATCAGAGACTGATCAGTTTCATAAATTTTTGAAGCTTATAAAAGTGGCGGGTGGAGGAAACCAAGGGGCCAGCCAAAATTCAGAGGAGGGACTTGACCTCTTCTGTTCTTACCCACCCTCAGAATCGCCACTGTTTCTGATTTTCCTCTTTGTATCATGCCTAATTAATACATTTATTAATATTTGTTTGTTTAAATTCTATTTTTTATTTATTTTTGCCCAGTGAAGTGGAACAAATATATCGGATCTATAGCTGCATCTATTGTTAGAAAGGTTAGGTCTCTGTTTCAAGCCAGAAGGTTTTTTTTGTCAGAATCCATCTTGCACATTTATAAATCTACCATTTGTCCATGCATTGAATACTGTTGCCATATCTCACTGGGTGCTCCCACTATTCATCTTGATGTTGTCAACAAAATCCAAAGAAGGATATTCAATGTGTGGTGATACCAAGCAAAAGCGATGGACCGGATGTTTGCGTTTTCATGACCAAAAAGCAAATGACCAAAAGTCATCGCTGCGCTGCCGGCTCCATGCAGATGTTCCGGTTGAAAACTAAAAATTAATTAAATATTAAATTTCCAGTTTGCGAGCCTACACAAATTTTATTTATCAGCCAATAGGAAGCCCAGAACCAAATACAAGTGTGAAATCCCAAATGCTGTGATCCAAAAAGAAGATATAAAAAGTGGATACAGAAAGCATCGACAGGCAGACTGACTCGAGGAGAAGAGAGTAATAAGTATCTCCCTTGACTGAAGTCAAGTGGATTACTACTCTCACCTCCCTTACCTCTTTCCTTCTTCCCTGCCTCAAAAACTACTTACTGACCTCAGAACGGACATTCCTTACTTACATGCTCCCAAATTTAAGCATTAATCCTGCCTGCAGCATTTTATTACCACTATAAAGTGGTTTACCGTGACGTGATATGAACACGCACAACACAACCTTCTCCCAGCCAACGCACCTACCCATCTTCTCAGCAACTATGGCAATGAACAACTTCTACTATCGTAAGCATTCGTACGAACAAAAACTCTTTTTCCAGCATTTCGGCACCAAAATGAAAAACCTAATGTCTGTCAGACTCACCACTAAAAACTCCATGTGCCTCAGACACGTGATCAGAGAGTAAATAGGCCCCTGGCGCAAACAATTAATAATGAAGAAAAAAAAAAAAAAAATTAGTTCTAACTTGGCATCTTGACTTCAGTCACTTTCTCACTGCTGTCATGTAACTTCTCTCTTTTTTTATAAATGTTTCGTCTTTCGTCTTTTTTTACAAATGTTTTCGTGGCAATTGCTCTGACAAACTTTTTCCCTGGTGCTTCGTCCACATGACGTTAAGCGTGCTACTAGGATCGCATCTAGGTCCCTCCCTTTTATCATTGAAATAGTTAAATGTAACAGCCACTTCTACTTTAACATTTTCTTTTCTCGCACTTCCTGCCTGTGTAAATCCCTTCTGTTTACTTGTTTTCTTGATAGCTACAATCTCCAAAAATTGAAATGCAATGCCAGTTAACAACTACCTTCTTGAATCCTTTCTTCAATACTCCCTGTACCCAGTCTTTTTTCTCACTGTAACTCTCTGTGCACTAGTAGGGGTCTCACCTTGTTTGGGATAAAATGATTAAAAAAAAAATTGTTTGTGTGACAAATGTATCAGGGAAACAAATATTAATTGAAAAAATCTACGCACCTTGGCAACAGAAGTGGTGAGTCTTTTCATTCATTCAGACTGTCTTTGTTATTATACAAATGCTTAAGACTTATATCTGAGTATATGTAAATTGTTTTCAAAAGACTTTTGAAACAAAACAATTTTTATCAGAGCCTGGTCAATACTTAGATGGGTGACCGCTTGGGAATACCAAGTGCAGTAAGTGTATCAAGATGGATGTGCGTGCTAAGGGCCATATCATGTTGAATACACTGGTTCTCGCACGATCACCGAAGTTAAGCAACGTTGAGCCTGGTCAGTACTTAAATAGATGACCGCTTGGGAATACCAGGTGCTGTAAGTGTTTATTGGCTTATGGCCATATCATGTAGAATACACCGGTTCTCACTTGATCACTGAAGTTAAGCAACGTTGTGCTTGGTCAGTTCTTAGATGGGTGACCGCTTGGGAATACCAGGTGCTGTAAGTGTATAGTGACGGATGTGCATTGTGGTGCAGTGGATATCGGCTCGGAAAGAGAAATCGGTGAGTCGAGTTCGAATTCTAGTTGAATACCCTGCATTTATTTAAGCACTGGTACCCTTGGGAAAGGTATTAATCCGTCCCTTCCCTCCAGTTATGGGTTAAATAGCAGGCTAGGTCTTGGGGACCCTGTCCTTAAAAACAAATCCCAATGAATCTTGATACTCGAAAAGAAAAAAGTATTACTAGACACAAAACTTTTATTAAAACAGCAATAAATTGTTGAAAGAAAAAGGTATTACCAGCAATAAATAAATAAAAATTTAGTTGGCAATAAATGACCCACCAAGGTTGATATGCCATAAAAACAAAACAACCAACCAACCAACCAATCACTTAGGAAAATTATGACATACCCTTCAAAACATTTCTTATCATGTTGTCTTTTCTGGAAATTTTTGTTGTATTTTGTAGACAGGATACCCCATATTAAATTCTTCTTTTAATTTGGGTATTCTGTACCCTACAAGATAATAAATAATATTTGCTTTGTTGTTTCCATGTCTTGCTGTTTCACATTTTTACAAGTATTTTTGTATAAGTCGGGGATACTAAAATCAAGTAAGTACAAAAATTTAAATACCTGGGAAGTATTATGACAGAAGACAGAAAGTGCAACACAGAGATCCAAAGGTGAATTGGCATGGTGAAGGAAGCATTCCAGAAGTTGAGCAGAGCATTAAGAGACAGGACAATTTCGCTAGAAACACACTAGAAATACACTATAACCAACACACCATTGAATAGAAGTTATAAGCTACAGAAGGTAAGTGAAGAGAGGGACAAGAAAGGACTACAAATAAACTGCAAGAAAACTGAATGCATGGTCATCAGCAAAAAGGGCAGCCCAACATGCCAAATACAGATTGGGGATACTAAAATCAAGCAGGTAGAAAAATTTAAATACCTGGGAAGTGTTATGACAGAAGATGGAAAGTGCGACACAGAGATCTGAAGGCGAATTGGCATGGTGAAGGAAGCATTCCAGAAGTTGAGTAAAGTATTAAAAAACATGACAATTTCACTAGAAACAAAGAAGAGAGTACTGGATTGCTATGTGATGTCAGTTCTTCAATATGGCAGTGAATGCTGGACAATATCATTAAAGATGAAGGAAAAACTTGAAGCAATTGAAATGTGGTTCTACAGAAGCATGCTGGATATAAAGTGGGGAATCAATTCCATATTACAATCAATATATAAATTGACCCCTCACTTTGTGGTCACAACAGTTTCTATACATTTATATACATTTATATTCCTGAGATCCAAAAGCACAAGGATATATTCCAGAAGCTGAGTAAATTATTAAGAAACAGGACAATTTTGCTAGAAACAAAGAAGAGAGTACTGGATTGCTATGTAATGTCAGTTCTTCAATATGGCAGTGAATGCATGCTCATCAGTAAAAAGGGCAGCCCAATATGCCAAATACTGGTCGGGCATACTAAAATCAATCAGGTAGAAAAATTTAAATACCTGGGAAGTGTTATGACAGAAAATGGAAAGTGCGACACAGAGATCCGAAGGCGAATTGGCATGATGAAGGAAGCATTCCAGAAGTTGAGTAAAGTATTAAGAAACAGGACAATTCCACTAGAAACAAAGAAGAGAGTACTGGATTGCTATGTAATGTCAGTTCTTCAATATGGCAGTGAATGCTGGACAATATCATCAAAGATGAAGGAAAAACTTGAAGCAACTGAAATGTGGTTCTACAGAAGGATGCTGCGAATTTCATGAATTGAGCATGTGAGCAATGATGAGGTTTTGGAAATGATGAAAATGAAAAGGAAATTAATACTGAGCATCAGGAAGAAACAGCTGAAGTTCTTGGGACATGCAATGAGGAAAGAGGGCTTGGAGAACCTGATACTAACAGGCCAGATAGAGGGAAAAAGAGACAGGGGAAAGCAGCGGATAACATATTTGAAGGACCTAATCAGGTGGATGATTGAACGAGGGTTGCATAGTGTAACAGGAGAAGATGTGCTAAGAGCCACTAGGGATATGGAGATGTGGAAAGCCATGATCACCTACGTCCTGAAGGGACAGGGCACATAGAAAAGAAATGCTAGTGGTTTTATAATTATTTATTCAGAGTTATAACTCTCCTACAATGATATTGGTAAACTGTGACATTCACAATTAATATTATGGTATTGGTAATTTGTCACCTTCTTAATAATTGTGATAAAATTTAAAACTGCAATTTATTTATATTTTTTTGCAGGAAAGTTTTTAATGTGTTAAAGTATATGCAAATTTGACTTTTTGGAGATATTTACTTTTATATTCAACAATCTTATTATTTGAAATGTTCATAGAAATGGACATATGTATGATATAAAGAAAATTCAAACTATGAATAAATGCTATTACCCACAGTATAAAGATGAAAAGAAAATATATGTGTCTTCACTTAGAGAAGTTGACATATTTTAATTATTGGCAAGTCTCTTGCTCTCTGGCTGCTTCATTTCCCTTTTTGGATGAAGAACACATTTTGAAGAAGATTTGTGTAGATGAACTAGTATTTTTGAATTGACTGACTACAACCTGTTGCAAAGTCTTATGCTTATATATTTTCAGAAGTTACAACTTTATTTATTTTTAAAATTTATTCAAGCAAATAGCAAGTGGTTGGAAATTATATTTTTATATTTCTCAATTTGTTTTCTACTACAGCTGCAAATTTTAAATATTATTTTAGATTTTTGTTTTGGAAACCTTTCCTTGGAGCCTGCTGATTTGATGTGCACGTATGAGGTGGTTCTTTTCTTGGTGAAACTTTTCTTTAATATGCCGATGAAATCTTTATCAACAATTTCTAATTATTATATTTTTTGTTGACTTACCACACATATGTGTGTGTTTTTCACTTTCAGTGTATACACAAAAAAAAAAATAATAATAATTTTCAGAGTAAAGATATGAAGCACATTTTTTTTTTTACTTAGATTATTTTAAAAAAATTAAGGGGAAATTGGTTATTTAGTTTTTATGTAAGCTTTTCTAACTTTATCTCACGCACGATGGTCAAATTATTAAGGCTTGAGAGGAGAGGGAATCACTCATCATACAAGAATCACATACAACATTAACAGATCTCATCTCATGGTACATGATAAATTTATTGGTGTGCTTACAGTAGGGTTGTTATGTACAGAAAAAAAAATGTAAACACTAAACAGAAACACCGTCAACAACAAAAAAAATAGCAAAGTACTTTGTTCATCTTAACTGCTACGTTTTTTTTTATCTCCTAAAAACCCAAATGTAAGTCTTAAGAGAAAGACTTAACTGTTGATTGATTTATTTATTGAAATAAAGAGGACGCAAGCAGTTTCGAGAGTGAACTGTTGGGGTGACTTAAAACATGTGCGCGCTTGATTGAGTCAAGCGATTTCAGTCATCAGCAGCAGCCACTGCCGTCGTGCAGGTGAGAACGAGGCTGCATCTCCCATGATCCTCACCTCCGCCTTCTTACTAGTAAAACACCGACCCAACATGGCAGTCGGCTGCCACCGACAACTGACTCCTTCCTCTCCATATCGTGCTTGTATTGAGCACCGACTATCACTCTGGCCAAAAACAGACCAATTCGCGACAGCAACGTCTATATTATCTAGTGCCACTACAATCGTGGCCGCAGTAGCAATAACGTCAGTATTTCTAGCGGTAATAACAACACAACTGATATTATCAGGAAGAAAAGAAGACACAGTAGCAACACTACTACGAAGAAGATCAACAACAGCAATCGGCTGTACTTGTTTTTATTATTTTCTTTCCATGTCTGTAACAAGAGTAGCTTAACATGTCCTCGTCTGTTGGGACTATTCCTGGAGGCAGGCAAAGGGCTGCCTCCGATGGCGACGTCATCGATGAAGATGACGATGAAGCATTGGCTGGTCGAGTTATTACTTATCAACAGCAATTAAGTCCTTCTCATAGAAAGGTCAGTCAAAGTTTGTTACTTTCTACAACAGGTAATCACAGTTCCAATCACAGCGATACTAATCAATACAATGTCAAAGCTGGTACTATTGGTCCCAGTTACACTTATCACTCAGATCGTCACAAAATCTACCCAAATAATACCAGTAATAATACTATACCAAGCAACAGCAACACTAACGCCAACAACAAACACAACGATGTTTCTTCAAACAGTAAGAAAAAACATCGGAAAACGTCTTTCAAGAATGTAAAAAATTTCGTGAGTCGAGTTGTGATGCGACAATCGACTCCGTCATCAAACAGTGGTCAGTCCAAGTCTAGCTGTAATAATGACAGCCGAGGAAATAAACGGCTGATTACAAACAACACAGGTGCTAGTGTTTCTACTTCAGGTGGACAACAGATTTCAACGATGGGGACAACAAGAGCAACCATAAACAATAACACAAACATATCTGATGGATATCGCTGCCCTATTGTTAGTAGTACGACTAGTACAATTTCAACAGTGTCCACCTGTAGTAAGTCGTCGTCTTTCGCTACTTCATTGAATGTCATGTCAACTGGTGGTAGTAGCAGCAACAACACTACAGTTGTCCCTGTGACTGTTTCAGTGGCAGGTGGTGGCATGAAGGGTAAAGATTTTTACAATAATCACTATGAGTCTACAAGCCGTCCTTTAGTAACCAAAAATAATATTCATAATAATACTACTAATGGCTTCGGCCGGATCAGCAATAGTTGCAGCAGCAATAACAATAACTTTAGCGGACATCATCTTCATTTGTCTGTTTGGGGGGATAGGACCCCCGGTACAACGGGACTACACAATCATGGTAACACCTGTTTTATGAATGCTGTGTTACAGTGTTTAAGTAACGCAGGTTTTCTGTCTGGTTACTTTGTTACGGGGCGTTACAAAGATGCTCTACAAAACAATAAAAATAACTATAAAAAAATAGGAAGTAAAGGAGAGGTGACCGACCAGTTGGGTACATTGTTAAGGAGTATCTGGTCGGGTAAGTATAATGCCGATATCTCCAGTGAATTCAAGTCTGTGGTTGGTAAATACAATCCCCAGTATAAAGGATCAGACCAACATGATGCACAAGAGTTTTTGCTTTGGTTGTTGGACAGAGTACACGAGGATTTAAATTCACCGACGAAGAAAAACAAGTTTTCACAACAAGTATGTATTATTAAACAATTGTTATTTATATTTTATTAAAAATAATTTAAAGAAATACAAATTTATATTAAAAAAAAAACGAAACAAAACAAACGACCATGCAAAGGACCAACAAAATTTTTTACCTAAATTCTATTTTTGTCTTGGTAAAAGAAAAAGAAAAATAATACACAAACTGAATTTTATTTTTATACCATAAAAATAAAATATATATATTTTTTTTTTAACCCGGACAAAAAATAAAGTAAAATTTTGTCGATTCTTTCCATGGTTAGGTAAAATTTAACTACCGACCTGATCGCAACAAGGGCATTAAGTGAATGAGCGACAAAAAGAAAAACTGCGCATATGGGATTTAGTTTTTTTTTATTGTTTACAATTATATTATATTTCAGACTTTATTTATTCCCCTTATGTATGTCAAGATATTTAATTAATTTTTAAAAATATTGTTTTGTCACCTATGTGGAAAAAACAAAACAAAAAACAAACTTGTCTCACCTGAAAATGCGTTCGCATTATTGTCGTAAAAAGTGTACAGTGTAGAAAAGGTGTTAAAAAAAAATTAAATTTAAAAAAAGTGAAAGTGCACTAGGGCTACTGACTTTTAAAAAATGTTTTTTTCCTAAACTTTTTTTGTAATTTTTAAGTGTTGTTAAAAGGTGAACACGAACAGTAACAAAAAGTGCAAAGTGAATACCATTATTTTAGGTTGCATCGATTTTTTAAAATTAGGTCTCTTGATGTTTTGTTGTTTTCCTCACTTCACAAAAAAAAAAAAAAAAAACTAAAACAAACAGCAACAGTCTTTCTTTATTGAAATAAAAAAAACATGGTAGGTAGACCTATCCACTTTTAGTCTTTCTCTATATCTCTATACCCAAAATAAAAACCGTGTTTGATAATGATTAATTAATTATTGATTGGATATTCTTTTCCTAAATTAGAATTTCTAAAGTAAAAAAAGTTAAAGTAGTAAATTTAAAACTTTTCGCGCAATTAAGCTATTTTGAAAGATAGATTTTAAAAAAATTTAAAACTAATTTTTTTGTTCTTGCTTGATGATAGAGCTCCCCCCCTTTTTATTATTAATGTTGGAAACCTTCTTTTATTCAACCATTCTCGCTTAAAATGCAGAATCTAGTCTGGTACAAGGTTCAGCATAGTGAGTAAGACATTTTTACGGATCGAACTCTCTGTAGCATTCATCGACATTCATCGCACTTAGGTGCTCAGCAAAATTAATTGGTTTGATTGATTCATGTTGATCAAGCAAAAAAAAAAAAATCAATTTTTAAATGAAACCTAAAAACCTGATTTCATGATAATTAATCCCAAATAATTGACAATAAAAATGAAGCGTTCACAAGTTTTTATTTTCGTTCATTTCTTTTTCTTTTTTTGATTTGTACTCAAATCTTGCAGGAACGTTTTTTTTCAAAACATTAAAGTAGTATTTCAAAAAAATTTTTTGAAATACTACTTTAATGTATAAGAATAAGAACTTTATTTTTTGAAAAAATGTAGTTCTTATTCTACGAAATGAATAGTTTATTTTTACGTTTTTATACTTTTAAAACACTTTGCTCACAATATCTTAAAACCAAAAGTTTTTTTATAGTTTTTTGTTAGTTAATTATTTAAAAAATTTTAGATGAATTAGAGAGGAATTTGATTTTAAATGGATTAAAAACCAATGCATGATTTTTCTACATTTGTCTGGGTAGAGAGAGGTTTGAGCGTTCTTCATGATACTGGTGGGAGAGAAATCCAATATTTGCACTTTGTATGGAGATCTCTAACCTCTGGACAAAGTGAGAAGACTAAAGAGTAATGGGGGTTTAAAAGAAACTCAATCGTCAGGTATCAAAGAAGAATGATATTAGACTGTCGGTTGACCTATGGTTAAAAATTGGAACCATAGGTCACCAACCACGCATTTATTTGAACTTCGAATACGTGAGTGCTTGTTTCTCTCTCTATCACTTTAAGGGACTGCGATATCTTTCTGCTTTGTCTTTCTCTTTTTCTGCTATTCCTTTTTCAACGGAATATGCTTCCTTACACACACACACACACACACACTTTGCTCTCATTTTCTATAAATTATGTTTCCACTTAAAGATAAGTTCCTATGTTTGTATGCAAGTCCATTCTGTTTCCATGGTGATGGATAATTATTATATATCGTCATCGTGATGAAGTGCAGCTTGGAGAGTTCAATTTGAACTTAAAAGAAGACAGAATGGAGAAAATAGGTGTTTTTATTTTTTAAAAATTAAAATTAATACGTAAAAAAGGTTTGTCATTTAGCTTATTTTTAATTAAATTCGTTCATATGGATAATCTTTCACGTATTGAAAGATATAAGAAATGAGCTGTAACTTTGACAGTTGATTTTATTATTTATTTCTCAATGTTCCCAAGTACTTTCAATATTCTTCTGAGATCATCTTCAGAGGTATGAGTTGTGGCAACAAAAAACAGCACTTATACTCAATTTAATTAACTGAACACAAATCAACACCCCCGCAAAAAGAAATATTTTACTCAGAACTAAAAAATATTAAGCAAATTCTCATTAATAATGACTTCCCAAACCACATTGTAGATGAACAAATAAGACGATATTTCAAAAACCTCAACACATCAAACAGAATATGGTACTTCCACAAAAGACCCTAAACATATCAAACTCTTCCATTGCAACCAGGTGCATGATAACTATAAAGAAGATGAAAAAATCATAAAAATCAGTATGGATCAGGCTAATCTCCCTGAAAGCAAAACATTGCGCCTCCTAGGCCTAAATCTATCAGCCGACCTGAAGTGGAATGACTACATTGAATTTGTAGCTAAATTTGCTGCTTGAAAGTGTTGGTTCCATTTGTAGGGCTAGGAAGTTTTATTTGTCCAAATCCATCTTACACATGTATGAATCTACTATCTGCCCGTGCATTGAATACTGCTGTCACATTTGGTTGGAGGCTCCTGCTATTCATCTCTGGCTTCTTGACAAAATCCAACAAAGAATCTGTAATGTAATTGATCCTGACTTGGTAGTTCAACTCCAGCTACTTTCTCACCGACATAATGTGGCTTCCCTCTGTCTCTTCTACAAATACTTTCAAGGCTTCTGCTCTGATGTGCTTAGCTCCCTGGTGCCCCCACTGCATGAATTTACTTGTGCTACTAGACTAGCGGCTAATTCCCATCCTTTTACAGTGAAACCAATCAAATGTAACTGCAACTACTACTCTGTCAGCTTCTTTGTTCGCACTTCCTGCCCGTGGAATATTCTTCTGTATACTTGCTTTCCTGAAAACTACAATCTTCAATAATTAAAAAGCAAAGTCAATTGCCATCTCTTATCTTCTTGACTCACATCCTTTCCATGACAATCCTTGTATCATGTTCTTCCTTTCCACTCCATTCTCATGCAGCCCTCTTCACACCTGTATTCTCATCCTTTTCTTACTCATTGTCTGACTCCCCTGTAACCTGTTCCTCTTTCTCATCACTCACCTCTTCTGTAACCCCCTATGCACCAGTGAAAGTTCTCACTTGCTTGGGATGAAATGATTTAAAAAAAAAAATTTATCCATAATAGCTCCTCCCCATCAACTGATGTATTACATAAAACCAACATTATATATCAATTCAAATGTTTCTTGGGAGAATGTATTGCCAATAAAAAAACAAATATATATGTTGGATTTACAACAACTGCATTAACAGGATGTCTTACATTGCACATGTCTGACCATTTGTCCATTTCTAAACATCTACAACAACATTCCTGTTTACATTCACAATATAAAGAAATAATGATCAATAGCACAGCTGTTCTGCACCAAGAAAACAACAAAAGCTAACTACAGATCCTTGAGGAAATATTCATTAAAAATCTTAAGCTGTCAATAGAATCGGCTATGAATACTGTAGTAATGTTTATAAAAAGAACAGTTTTTTTTTATGCTTTAACACGTGCATGAGCATGACATTACAACAAAAAAATTCCATTTTGGATAATTTTCATGTTCTAATGAACGCTAAGTAATTTGTCAACTGTTTGAAGCAAGCAGAAAATTTACAGTAATTTTTAGCAACACAGTTTTGCAGTTATTTTTTGTTACCACAACTCACATCCCTGAAGATGATCTCTGAAGGAGATTGAAAGTACTTGGAAACATTGAGAAATGAATAATAAAATCAACTGTCAAAGTTACACCTCATTTCTTATGTCTTTCAGTTATAATACATGAAAGATTATCCATGAGTATGAATGTATTTTACTTAAAATTTGTAATTTATTTAATCTGACATGTGTAAAAGAAAATTTGCTGCCTATATATATATATATATATATATATATATATATATATATATATATATAATGAAATTGAGGGAGCTTGGAACAAATTTATTTCTTTTTATCACTGTGTGCAATGCACAATGAAATTGGGCAGAAGTCCCTCAGTGCATCAACACACACACACTGAGCACCGATGAAGCAAATAACAATTTAATTTCTTTGAGACTTGTCTTACTTTCTCTCCTATTTGAAAAAATATCTGGTGTAAAAACTCACTAGAATAGTTTCTTAAATAAAATCATTAGAAAAGAAAAAAAAATGTGCTGTATCATATTCAGGAGAGAGAAATCATATTTTCATATCACTTTCTTATTTGTTTTTTTTGTTTTTTTTCTTTCTAGATAACCCTATGATACATTGGATTATCATTGAATTTGTTCCTTCGTATATGTTATTTTCTGTGCACTATGTGTTAAGAGGTATATTTTTTAAACAATTTTTGTAGTTGTATTATTTTCTTCTAACACACATCAAGGAATTTAAAAAATTATTAAGTCCAAGCCCCAGGGAACCTATGAGAGTGAGTTGGTTTTATTGTCTTGTGCCTGAGGCATCTTCAAAAGGGAAAGTGCCAAGGAGGCTTAAGGCAATTTTTCCATGGGATTGTCATTAAACCCACTTTAAACTGACCTTGTGTCACATTTGATAGTGATGCAGGTGCACTGAAAAATACCTATATTACTTTTTTATATGCAAATAAGTAATATAAATAATCAACAGTAATAAAAATAATAAAAAAAGTAATATAAATTATTTATATTACTTTTTATTATGTGTTTACTGTTTATTAAACAGTAAATACTTATTACTTATTTCCTTGGAAAAATCTTTTTACTGTTGAGTACAACACAACAGTATACTTTTATCCTTTCAGTTGCAAGTCACTTTTTTTTTTTTTTTAAAAATTCTATCTTAATTCGATAAATCTGGAACTGGATAAATGATAAATGTACACAGTTTTGGTTACTTTGAGGTTACATACATTCATACATACAAAATGAGACTTATCGCATTAGTTTAATAGTATTATCTCTTTGTGTATTAAAAAGATCTTTGCAAAATATCAAATAAAAAATAATTTTCTTTACTCTTCTCTCCTTTCCATTTTTCTTTTTTCATTTTGCGGTATCTGAGTAGGTGGGTGGGTTAACAGGTTGCAAAAAAGGAGGAGTGAAAAAGCTGTGAAATCTTTTTGGAATATTATTGTGCAGTTTGAAATCACCTGTCAGCCTCCCTCTAGCATATTGAAGAACTCCTGTTATTGAAAGCTGTGTTTGAATTTTGCTTAACGATGGAAAAACCTATTAAAATTTTATTTTCTTCCAACATACCATGCCTCAGAGTCAGATCAGATGTTAATTTTTTTTTTCATGAACTCATCTCATTTATTGCATGGTTTATTTTCTTTTTTTTTCCCCCTGTGGCATGACACAATAAACAATTCATTCAAATTGCAAATTTATTTATTTTCTTTTAAACGATAAAATTATTCTATTGCTGATTTGTTATTTGGTGTATGTGAAAATCGAAGTGGAAAGTATAAACTTGATTGGCAAGCTCAAGCAAAGCATTGATACAAATTTGAAAACGAAATGTTTTTCCTTGTTATTTTTTTGTGTATCTCTCATTAATTGGATTAGACATTAACTCATCTGATTGGTTAGAATGTCGTACAATAAAATATATTTGTCTTTCGTCAATTTTTCTAAGTATGCTATTTAGTGGTGTGCGTTAATTGACAAAGCTTTAAGTAGATATTGATTTCAATATAATGATTTCAATGTGAACTTATACTGAATTTGTATGTAAAGATAATCTCTGTGAGAATGATGCTATATAATATATTTTTTCTTAAATTTGTTTTACAATGCATCAAATAAACAAGACCTTTTTTTATAATCTCTTGAAGACTTGTAAAACATTAAATAACACATGTTGCTAAACAAAATCAACCAACCAATATCCTATGTGTAAAAAAATAGCTTTATGAAATCTTGATAAATTTCCTGCCATTATCTGATTTGATGAGATGGATCTTATTTTAATGCTTTATTTTAACAGCATATAAATAAATTCCCCCCCCCCAAAAAAAAAATTGGTGGACCTGAAGGAGACTACCACCACCTTTAAATTTGTTGTTTTTTATTTTTATTTTTACTTTTTTCAGCGCAGTCTTATCAATTTTACATAAAGTTTCCGATTATCAAAAAAGATTTTGAAAAATTTTCATATTTAAACAATTTTAGTTGGGGCTCAGTTTCTCATACAACATTATAGTAAATCGAACCTCCATTTTGGAACCACACGCATTGGGGGGGGGTCACTTTGTTTTTGTTTTTTTTGGGGGGACGAGTTGTTGCTCTTGTTTTTGTCATTTTCAAAATTGTTTAAATATTGAAATTTTTCCAATTTTTTTTTTATAATCGGAAACTTTAGGGTGTAATTGATAAGATTGCATTGAAAAAAGTAAAAAAATGAAAAATCAGGTCCTCCAAAAATTTTTCTTACTCTCTACCTTTTACCATTATTTCTATTCTATCTTAACTTTTATTTTATTTCACTATTTTCTTGAACATGTAAACTGTTTGTAGAATCAGAATATAGGCTTGTTAGAACACAATGCCAATATGGTTTCAGTTTAATAATTTTAATTTGAACATACACTACTGGCCATAATTATTAGGACACCCCAATGTTTAAAAAAAACGATGTATTTCATACTATTTTTTAATATTTATTGCCAAGTGAATAATTGTAAATGAAAGTAGAATGTTTTTTTTTTGTTAATACTGCACAATAACACGTGCATATCAAATGAATTTATAAATATTTAATAATTACCTATATTGCAGTTTCATCAATGAAAGAATGAAGAAAATTTTAGGGTGATTCAGATGAGTTCATCTTTGCATCCTTGTCTTGTAAAATTTTGCAAAGTAATAATAACAAAAGAACAATTCTATTTTCATTTAGAATGATCTACTTGGCAATAAATACTAAAAATAGTATGAAATACATAATTTCTTTTAAAAAACTGGGGTGGCCTAAATATTACGGCCAGTATTGTAAGTAAAAATATACTGATAAACTTCTCATGAAAAGGGTAAAATTTGTAGTTGTTGACAGTTGGTTGATAAAATTCGTTAAAAACCTAAGTGCCAGTTAAAAGGTGAAATGGTTACTTAACCAAAAAAACAGGTGTTTGATGCCAGACAAAGGAAACCACTTCTACTCCAACGGTTTCTTTTTTTGCACTTCCTGCTTTTGGAACTCTCTTCCATACACTTGCTTCCCTGATAGCTACAATATCCAAGAGTTTAAGTGCAATGTCATTTGCCATTTTTTATCCCTTTGATTTCCATCTTTCTTTTGTCCCCCACCCCTGGTATCTTGTTCCTCTTTGTTTTTGTTCTCACTTTTAACCCCCTGGTAGCAGTACAGACATGCTTAGGGTAAATCGATTACAAACAAAAAAAAAAAATTTATGAAGGAGTTGCTAGTTCTAACACTTAACTGGTTTGAATTCAGTTGTTTTTCCCTTAGACTGCTTGTTAGTAAAGATTAGAAATACCAGTCTGTTCTTGTATTTTATCCATAGCTGTTGAGGAGAAGGGATGGATTCCTGTCTTTTTCAAATCTATAGGACTACCAACAGCAGCAACAACTAAAATGGATAGTGCATGTAACTTGAAGGGAAAATAATGACATAATCAAGATGTTGACATTTTGTGGTACTTCAATTAAAAAGTAAGGAAGGACCCACCCCAAAAAAAAAATTACTGGAAAGAGTGATAACAGCTACTTGAGAAACCTGTTGTCCTGAAAAATTGTTTTAGGAGAAAGATTTTATAATTTTCAAGTGAAGTACTGGCTGCTTGGTCAAATGTTTCCTCATAAGGAAACTGTTAATATTAACATTAGAGATAAGAACATAAGATTAGACATGAGAGATTAGATATAAGAATCCAAGATCAATGACTAGAGAGTGAAGAAAAGTGCTCAGTCAGTGAATTCCAAATGTTTCCTTGTAGGGAAATGGCTAATATTACCATTATGCAAAGTTAATATAATAAACTTGCCCAAAATTTGAACTCTGTTCATCAGTTTCATTTCCATGCCAATCCTTGACATATCCAGCATTTCAGTAAGGATATTTGCATGCATAATATTTAAACAAGGGAAATATAGTGAAAGGAAAGTCAAAACAGCAAATCTAAACTTATTTATAAATGGAACTTTGTCTCTGTGTGTGTGTCCCCATTATCTATAGCAAGACCTCCTATATATTACCAATAGACTCTGAAACGGCTGAACTGATTTTCTTGAAAATTTACACAGTTGTACTATAAGCGTCTGCGAGTGTTCTTAGCTAGGTTTTTTGTTGAGGTACCCTCGATAAATATCGAAAATTGATAATCGAAAAATCAGGTTATTGAAGGAGTGGTCCGATTTTAATCAAATTTGATACGCTCATAGACAAAGACATAAGAAATGATATTCAGAAGTTTCAAGGTTGCAGTTCTTACAATAGTGCAGAAAATCGATGATTGATATATATATATATATATATATATATAAGGCAAGATGTTTGTGTGTGTGTGTCTGTTTATCTGCCTGTATGTCTGTATTTTTTTCAGCCCTTTTATTTTAGTTTTTGCTTCGGGTTTGGCTCTAAGTAGGTATAATTGTAGTTCTTAGTCTCAGCCATGATACCATTTACTCACAGGACTTATTTAGCCTTCAAAATTCAGTTTACGACGAAAAAACTTATTTGATATCAATACCAGGAAATCAAAATTTGACTTACATCCATTCATTTTTCTTTCAGTCTACAGTTTCGCTTTAACTGGAAACAACTATTGCTTTTTAGTCTTTCGTGTCAACGTCCAAAGAGTCTGATCTCCAGGACCATGGATTAGTTTTAAAGCTTTTGTTGCACCCGAGCAATGCCGGCTATACTGCTACTAAGCCATATTTATCAGAAAAGAAATGAAAATTGGGAGCAGATTGAACTCTTGACAGTCTTTACCAAGAAACATTTACACAGCAGACAGAAAATCAAACTTAAAAAAAAAAAAGAAATTTTTTTTTTTTTGGCTGCTATCTTTATTGAGTCGACTCTTTACAGAAACTAAAACTATAAATGGCAAGAGGCCATTATAATTAGCAAGTCTTGCCAAGAAGTCAAATTTTGTTAGCAAAACTCAAAAAGAAGATAGAAGCAGATGCCAGCAAAGGAAGGAAGTGACCTGAAGCAAAATATTCAAATATTTCACTTACTCCCGCCTCTCCCAAAAAAACAAAAAAAACCTAGAATCTTGAAGATCAAAGTTTCTGTTAACAAATTGCATACTTTGATGCAATATTGTAAACAGTTCTTTGCTTATAAACTAAATAACTAGTATTTTTATTTACACTATTTACATGTGAACTATTGTCCTCATCTTTGTTGTTATTATCACAATGTTTCAGCTGTTAGGCCTTCTGGCCTTTATCAGGTGCAAGTCGATTTGGGTAACCTACAGACAATTCTGAACTGAACCCTTTATTTAATTTCCAGGGGTAGACTGTTCTCATTTCACTGTCCATGTCTGGGGATATCTTGTCTAGTTCTTATTCTCAATACTGATTATTTATTGCTTGTCCTGTTTCCACTGAATCCAAGTACACACTGCCCAGATCAGTGATTGAACTCACAATTGATATATCATGAAATTCAAAAACCAATGCTTTAATCCACTAGGCTATTATCTCATCCATGATGGCTAGACAAGATATCCCTAAACGTGGGCAGTGGAATGAGAATATTCTCTCCTTATAGATTAAATAAAGGGTTCAGTTCAAAGTTCCCTGTAGGTTACCTGGATTGATATACACCTGATGAAGGCAGGAGGGCCCAATGGCTGAATTTTAAGCAAAGATGAAGACAATAATCTGAATATAAATATTGTAAATAAGGATAACTTTTCAAGAAATCTATTCCCTGTAGGTTACCCAGACTGAGATAGACCTGATGAATTCCGAAGGGCCCAATGGCTGAATTTTTATGGTAACAGCATAGATGAGGACAATAGTTTAAACATAAATAGTGTAAATATGGATTACTTTATAGTGGGTTATCCGTTCTAGTGAAATGTAGTTGTATGTTGAAATAGATTAACTGAATTTGGCCTCGTTAGTAGATAGCCCACTGTAAGTCATAAAAGGGGTTATAAAACAAGAAAATCAAATTGAGTATAGAAACAACATTTATATATACACAGATATCAATTAAGGTTTTTACAAATAAAATAATGTCTTTAGGATGGGTCCAACGGATGTTAAAAATGTTCATAGCAATAAATGCTGAAAAGAGTTTGTGCGTATGTATGTGTGAGCGTTTGTCAGTTAGGAATATCTTTGATGTGTCTGCTCCGTGGTCGAGGTAAGTAGCTCAGGGACAGTGAAGAAGAAGATGAGAGGGAAAGGAGGCGAGCATAGTAGATCGCTTGATGAGGTCAAAGGACATGCTAATTATACTTGCACTTTCTCAACTCTGGTGATGCTTTTTGTGTCGGCTTTTTATTTTGTCTTTGTGGGTCCCAGCAGGTCATTTGCGAATTCACACCCGTATTTGATTCTGGGCTTCCCATTGGATGATAAATAAAAAGGAATTTGATATTTATTAATTTTTGGTTTTCTGCTGGAACATATGCGTGGAGTCGGGTGCGCAAAGACCAGTTTTGGTCATTTGCTTTCTGGTCCTCAGAGGGCAAACATCCGGTCCCACACTTTGCTCGGTGTCACCACAACTTCTCATCTCAAAATATCAGTCACAAATTAAATAACTAATAGTTCAGAACTAAGGAAAAGCACCCACCTACAACACATCATTACCACAAGTTCCATAACCTATTATAATTGTAAGGACACCACCTGCATTGCAGCTAAAACAACAATGGTGAGTCTTGAGTAAGATAGACTGACAGACTCTCTCTCTCTTCAGGCTGGTTTTGAATACAGAGATTTCCTCCTTCTAGATTGGTTGCCACCTCAAGGCCAGAGCATCCATCCACTCAGCCTTGCCATTTAGTCCATAATTGAAGAAAGATAGATTAATGTATTTTCTAAGCACATTAATGTTAAGTAATTAAAATAGAATTGAACAGGTATTGAACTCAGCATGCTGAATTAACTTTCTGCATCAATAACCATTACACTATTTGCACCTCCTGCATGCACACATACACACACAAATGTTTATCTTATTGCTAGATTCTGTATTTATAGATTAGGATATAGCAATAAATAGAAATTAAAACCCATAGGAAAGTTATGAATCTACCTCTTCTTCAGCCAGCTATGGGTTAATTAGTAAGGCTTGTATCATTAAATTATTATCTGAAAAAAATTTCTTACAATATAAAAATACTAGCAGTATAGTCCGGCGTTGCTCGGGTGTAATGAAAGCTTTAAAATTAATCCATGGCCTTAGAGCTCAGACTTTTTGGACGTTGGCATGAAAGACTAAAAAGCAATATTTGTTTTCAGTTAAAGCGAAACTGTAGACTGAAAGAAAAATGAATGGATGTAAGTCAAATTTTGATTTCCTGATATCGATATCAAATAAGTTTTTTTCGTCGTAAACTGAATTTTGAAGGCTAAATAAGTCCTGTGAGTAAATGGTATCATGGCTGAGACTAAGAACTACAATTATACCTACCTAGAGCCAAACCCGGAGCAAAAACTAAAATAAAAGGGCTGAAAAAAATACAGATATACAGGCAGATAAACAGACACACACACACACACACACACACACAAACATCTTGCCTTTTATATATATATATATATATGTATATATATAATCGATTTTCTGCACTATTGTAAAAACTGCAACCTTGAAACTTCTGAATATCATTTCTTATGTCTTTGTCTATGAGTGTATCAAATTTGATTAAAATCGGACCACTCCTTCTATAACCCAATTTTTTCAATTATCGATTTTCGATATTTATCGGGGATACCTCGACACAAAACCTAGCTAAGAACACTCGCAGACGCTTATAGTACAACTGTGTAAATTTTCAAGAAAATCAGTTCAGCTTTTTGGAGGCTATAGGTAACGGACACACACAGACACAGTTCCATTTATAAATAAGTTTAGATTTTCTGAATTTTTAAATCTGCAAAGGGTTGATAAACTGTAGAAAATGAATGAATCAATCAAAACAAAAAAAAATTAAAAGCTTATTTTTGTCTCTACTCGGAATTGATTGCATCCACTCATCAGGCAACTTAATTGTAAAATTTATTTTCAGAAATGTTATTTTTTTTTTTAAAAGTTGTTAAATTATGATGTACACTTGTTTGAATTTGTAATTCCTTAAAAGATATTATTTGAAATTGGTATTATGTATTAGATAACGTTTTATGTAATAGAAAGTTACATATAAAGGAAACTTTTGATTTGAATTATGTGTGTATCCAAGTATTTCTGTTTCGGATGGGGATGTATATAAAAGTGTTGTGTTGTGAGTAAGACTAAATAACTCAACAACGGGAATAGGTTAATTGTTGTATTCCGTGAAAATAGTATTTACAAAGGTTATTAGTATCCAATACAAGAATAAAGGTTAATCGTCTCAACCGTCATAAGACGCAGTATGAGCAATGGGTATTTCTGGGTCGTCACCGGAAGTCTACGACTGACTTGTAGATCGGCTGCTCGGCACACTCCCTTACGTAGATGCCACCATTACTTTACATAGTAATGGAATAGTCCATTATAGCGAAATAGGTGCAGGCGTCCCAACAAAAAGTTTTTCTCAGTAAATTATTAATATAGTAAAGGTATTAGCAAACTGCATTCTGTGGCTCATATGCTTACTGCCTGATGCCCTTCATGCAGCCTAAAGAGCACAATAAATGTCATTGTTTTCTTGTTTTTTTTTTTTAAGTTCATTAAAAAGACTTTAGATAAATATATATTTTTTTGTGTTCCATGTTGCACAAAATGGTAATCTATTCCAAACAAAAACAAGTCCTGGGTATGATGATAAACTACATCTGGCAGTAAGGCCTGTGATTGGGAGATTGAAAGTTTTGAGGAGCATGTGACCACTTTTTATTTGCTGTTGCATCTAGTTCTATTCTAACCTTGGGTGGTAGCACCTGTTAGGGTTTCAGCTATGGGCAAATAGTGACTCCCTCCATCAAACAAAGACAAAACACTACGAAAGTATAAGAATACCTATTAATAGCAAAATTAACAACAGTAGCTATTCATAGGGAAATTACCAACTATACAATTTTGTAGTAAAATGACCAGCAATACATTTTATCTGTAGTTGAAGGCATACATTTATGCTCAGAATTTTTAGTTGAAGCCATAAAACTGTGTTCGAAATATTTAGATTTCAGTATTAAAGAACCCATAGAGGTTGATATGCTGCTAAACAAAATTAGCCAAACATCTCTCTTATTCAGACAGCTTGTTTACAAAATATTCCTAATAAGCATATTGTGTTGCTATTGTAATGCAGCCTACTTTACACTGGGCTAACAATGAACCAGCCCTCCATGAAAAAAGTTTGCCCACCCCATATTTAGTGAAGGATTCTGAGAATTATTAAATACTAGACCACCTATAAATCTATTGGGTTTCTTTTTAAAGCAGTTAATGATACAAAATGATGACGTAACAATATTATCGATTTTATTAATTACAAATTTTTGTTTGTATTTAAAGATGGTTAGAGAAGGTTTATTGCTCCACTGAGTTTCATAGTTAACATATTGCATGAAAATTTGGAGTAATAGCTTAAAACAGGTGAAGTCTTTTTCGAAAGAATAAGTATATTTTTTTTATACATACTTCTTTCTTCCTCACATTTATTTCAAAATATGTAATGACAGCAAATCAGCATGCATCTGTTTACCATCAAGTCTTGTGACACATATAACCTCTTCAACTTTCAAATAATTGTTTGTAAAAAAAAAGTTCTAATGTGAATTGTATAAATATGTTGTTTTTATATAAATTTATTTCATAATGTTTTAATGTATTATAAATATTATTTTTCACTCATATAATAGTTGCAATATAATATTCAAGTGTTTGTTTATATACATAGATTGATCTCAGAATGTGTAGCAAACAAATACTGAATTTCCTATTAAAAATGCTGTAAAAATAGAAGAATGGCCTAACTCAAGAAGCTCTTGTCTAATTTTAATGAAATTTGGCACTGTATACATACATGCATACAAGATTAGACTTTTAATATTATATAGATATTTAGTCACTTATGATGTAGAAGGCTGAGTGGTTATAATGTTTGCTTTCTGACCATGAAGTCTGGGTTTGAGTCTCACCATGTTCAATTTGTCAGGAAGGTAACTTCTTTATGCTGTTGGTCTGGAGGAGGTGGTTCCAGCATGTGACACCTTTAGAAAGTGCCTGAAAACCATACCACAGGTTGGTCCAAGCCTTGTGAGTTAAATTGGGTAGACAGTTCCCTTAGAGGAGCCGTTAGTGGTCGTGCTAGCTCAGTCACAAGTCATCATGACCAAGGGTTTGGGCATCCTGGCCTTGTTCAGATTTTTGTTCGTGCCGGATTACGCACACTCACCCAGAAACTGGAACTAAGGTCCGCTCAGCATAGTTGCAGTATAAACAATAGGTGGGCTCT
This sequence comes from Ascarosepion bandense, assembly GCA_037127315.1. Classification (NCBI taxonomy): domain Eukaryota; kingdom Metazoa; phylum Mollusca; class Cephalopoda; order Sepiida; family Sepiidae; genus Ascarosepion; species Ascarosepion bandense. The sequence goes on along the minus strand of JBBBDQ010000533.1, from coordinate 1,375,870 downwards.
GTGAATGTTGAACAAACACAAGTGTGTCTGAGCAGGCATCTGCAACGGGGATTAGCTAGCTGCCCTTGCAGACAGGCATAGGAAAAGTGTTTTTAATCTAATGTGTTTCACTTTATCCTGCTTCTTCAGAGATTTGTTAATAAGTCAGTCAGTTAAGTGCCATATGTGATACACGCTTTGGCGATCATGTCTCGAAACAGACATGACTGGCTGGGCAGAAAATTATCCCGCAGTAGGTTGCCATTGCTTTCTGTGGTAGACTGGTTGCCGACCAAGGCTATAGAACCCAATCTGTCCTGTTATTTAACCTATAACTGGAAGGAATAGACAGATTAATACCTTTCCCAAGGGTATTTGCGTGTAAGTGAATGCAATGAATTCAACTGGAATTCGAAATAAGACACGGATTTAAAAATTCTTAGTTATTTAGTGACTTATAGTCTTCATAATCAGGAAATATGAAACGCTTGAAATGTTACTTAAAAAAATATATATTGTTTTATGCATGGAAAAATAAAATAAAAACACCCTGTAATTTTCTGTGCATAAAATTTATAATTCTAAAATTGTGAGTTTTTTAAAGCTGAGATTGATAAAAACTTATCGCAGAAAAGATTTTCCCATATTAGTTGAAAAGGATTTAATATTAAATATGATGAAAAGAAGAAAACTCCTTCCGTTTCCTATGTCTCTCTAGCATGTTTTTTATTTCAGCTTTATCTTCTATGTTTAAAGTAGATTTGAAAGGACAAAATTGCCCAATTATGATAATGTCAATACTTGATCACATTGAGTATATACAGATAACAATAAAGATTTAATTTCTGTGATATGACTATTTTATATTTTAAAAATGATTTTTGTCTATTGAGGAAAGTGTATTTTTTTTATTTTTCTGTTTAGATTTTATTCTCTGAACGTAAAAGACTACTGCCTAGCTTTATAAAGATAAAAAAAATAACATTAATCTTGTCTTGAAAATCCTCCCCATTATCATCAGAGTACATTTTATTATGCGATCCAGTGACATGCTGTAAATATATTGCATATAATCCTCCCTATTATAATAAAGACCATTGTGCATTTGTGTGTGTGTATATATATATATAGTCTACTTTTTCCTTTTTTCGGGGTTGTTTTGAATGAGTGAGGAATTGTTTTTTGTAAATTACTGTTACAAATGTCTATTCTGAATATGGACATGTGAGTGTCTGTGTATAAGGTTTTTTTTTTTTTGTTTTTTTGTTTTGGAGATATGGTGAAATATGTATTACCCATGAAATTGTAGAATATCTAAAATTAAAGAAAAATATATATATATATATATAATTAGCCATTTATTGGTTATTATTAAATTAGACCAGTATACAGTTGTATTAAAAAGTGCTTAATACATATACAATGTAGATCTTTTAAATATTTTCATTTGTAAGTTAGTTGATTACGCAACCTTGGTTTCAACCTTTTGGTATTTTGAGGTGTTTTATATCAACTCACACATTGATATAAAACGCCTGAAGATATCAAAGGCTTGAAACCAAGATAGTGTAATGAACATATATATATATATATATATATATATATATATATATATATAACTCCAACCAAGGAATTTTACTGCCACTGTTTTGCAGGGGGTTACATAGCCGGAAAGTTATGAGAAAGAGTGACAGGTTTTAGGGGGTCTCAGGAAGTGGGTAAGAGAAGGATGAGAATGCTGATGAGAGTGGAGTGGATGGAGAAAGGAGCATGTGAGAGAGGATGCAGGTTAGTGAGATAGGAGATGAGTATTGACTTTACATTTAAATTCTTGGAGATTGTAGCTGTCGGGGAAGCAAGTAAATGGAAGGGAATTCCACAGATGGGAAGTGCGAGAAAAGAAGCTGCTGGAGTAGAACTTGAGTTTACATTTTATTGGTTTCACAGTAAAAGGGTGGGACCTAGTTGCTAATCTTGTGGCTCGAGAAAATTCATATATAGGGGGCACTTGTGAGCTAAGTTCATCGAAGCAGAAGCCATGAAAGTATTTGTAGAAGAGACATGGGGAAGCCATATTGCACCGGTGAGAAAGTGACTGTATCTGAGCTGCCAAGTCGAGATCGATCTCATTACAGATTCTTCATTAGATTTTTCAAGGACCCCTAGGTGGATAGCATCCAACCAGATATGGCAGCAGTATTCAATGCACAGGTGGATGGTAGATTTATGTATGTACAGGATTGTTTGAAACAATATATATATATATATATATGTGTTTGTTTGTTTTTGAGGCTTAACCTATCAATCCTTATGGGATCATTTTAAGGTCATAACCAGTGATTTTGGGTAAGGTTATTTTATTTTTACAACATTTTTCTTTTCACGATTCATTGGGATTTGTTTTTTAAGAGCAGGGTCCCCAAGTCCTACCCTTGTTATTTAACCCATAACTGGAGGGAATGGATGGATTAATACCTTTTCCAAGGGTACCAGTGCTTAAGTGAATGCAGGGTATTCAACTGGAATTCGAACTCGGCTCACTGATTTCTCTTTCCGAGCTGATATCCACTGCACCACAATGCACATCTGTCACTATACGCTTACAGCACCTGGTATTCCCAAGCGGTCACCCATTTAAGTACTGACCAGGCTCAACATTGCTTAACTTCGGTGATCGAGCGAGAACCAGTGTATTCAACGTGATAGGCCGTAAGCCATATATATATATATATATATATATAGTATGTTAAATTATAAAACAGACTACCCACTCAAATACAATTCTCCATTAAAAAAAATAATGTTAAAACAAATAAAATCTGTATATAATCTGCTCAAATATTTTGCTGTCATTTTTGGTGGCAGGGGTACACTCATTGTGTGAAGAGTGATTTACATTCCTGAACTTGTCTGGACAACTGAATGCTTTCTTTATGCTCTTGGTATTGTTACTCTAACACTTCGATTGATCTATTCTCCAATCTTTGTTTATTGTATAATCCATAAGAAAAGAGGGGAAAAAACTTATTTGTTTTGAAAATTTTGAGAAAAAAGCTATTTATGTACCTATTGGATTGGTTTATTACAGCAATATTAGACAGAAGAAAATACCCACCTCCTGATGTTCCCAGATAATACCAATCTATACATGGGGAAGGTTTCCTAACATGATCTCTGCTAGACAAAGCAAACCATCTATGCTGAAATCTATACTTGTCTAGTTTAGGCACCTGGCCAACAAGCAGATATATGCACTGCTTTCAACTTTCACTCTCCAGGAGTGTTCCCAGTTTGTTATTTGGACCTCTTCCGAGATAGGATTATGTGGGATCTTCTCTACCTCGAATATGCTCTGCCATACTAGATTTCTTTACTACTTCATGACTTTTTTTAGTCTGACAAATGTTACAATCAGTCAGTTAAGTGCCATACATGAAACACACTTGGGTGATCATGTCTCAAAAGAGACATGACTGACTGGGCAGAATATTATCCCGCAGTAGGTTGCCATTGCTTTCTGCGGTAGACTGGTTGCCGACCAAGGCTATAGAACTCAATCTGTCCTGTTATTTAACCCATAACTGGAAGGAATAGATAGATTAATACCTTTCTGAAGGGTATTTGCACATAAATGAATGCAATGAATTCAGCTGGAATTCAAACTCGGCTCCCTGATTTGTCGTTCTGAGCCGATATCCAATGCACATCCATATGAATTCATTAATATTTTTGTGTATATTAATATCTTCTGTTTATGTTAACAATGGCCAAAGTTTTTGGGCATTTTCTGAAATATTTTCTATATTTGTATGTCTAGGAAAGAAAACAAATTTTTAAGTATGAGAGTCTTGATGGATGTGTGTTGTGTAATGGATATCAGCTCGGAATGAGAAATCGGAGAGCTGAGTTCAAATTCCAGTTGAATTCACTTATGCATAAGTACCCTGAGGAAAGGTATTTAATCCATCTCTTCTCCCTCCAGCTATAGGTTGAATAGCAGGACAGATTGGGATCTATAGCTTTGGTTGGCAACTGGTCTACTACAGAAAGTAATGGCAACCTAGTGTGGGGAAATCTGCCTTGTCAGTCATGTCTCGAAAGAGACATGATCGCCCAAGTGTGTATCACGTATGACAACTGACTCTTGAGAGTAATAGATAAAAAGAAATTAGCTAAGATGCTTATTCATCATGTGGAGTTCACTATTTCTTTTTAACTTTGTAAAAAATGCAAATCAAGTCATTTTTTTTGTTCGATGGAGAAATGCGGGCTTCATAAATCACCTGGGTGGATTTGCATTTTCCCTCCACCGGGCAGGCGTCCACAGAATTACAGCTGCATTTGTTTAGAATACCGGACCTAGATTCAGCATTGCGCAAGTTCACCAGAATACTCCTATTATGGGAACCAATAAGGCTGTCCATATTCAGGGTGCAAGAATAACTAATTTTAAGGGTGTACCTATTAAAAATCTTCCATAGAGGGTTACTGCTATTAAAATTTTTGTTTATTAACTTGAGAAAATATTTACCAATATTGATGTTAGTTAGTTTACAATAAGGGGGGTTAAACCAAATTATCTTTCTTTTTCTACAGTTTCCTTTATTTTTATTTTTGGATGATTCGGAGTCTATTGTAGGAAAATGCAAATCCACCCAGGTGATTTATGAAGCCCGCATTTCTCCATCAAAAAAAAAAAAAAACGACTTCTGGACCTATATTGGTATGTCCGCCGGTTCTTTCAAACAAAGACTGTATAACCACAGGTACTCTTTTTTGAACCCTGGTCAGAGGTACCAGACAGCCCTTTTGCAAGCATTCTGGAAAATGAAAGAGGAAGGGCTGGATCCTGAAATTAGCTGAAAACTAGTAGGTTCAGCCCATATTCCGAGGAATTTTCATGATAGGTGCTGTCTATGTTTACTGGAAAAAATTTCAATATTAAAATACCCCCACCAACACCAGCTACTGAATCTTAGAAGGGAATTCATCAGTAAGTGCCGCCACAGGGCAAATTTTTTGAATACTTAAATTTAGAATTTAAATCCCTGTTTACTAGATGTTAGAATATAAATTAAATGGATTCAATTTAAATTTTAATCTCAATTTTACTTTAACCTTAACCTTAAGTATTTTAACCCCCCTACCTTCCTATCCCAATCTCCTTTAATTACCTATCTTTATAAAATATGGATTCTCTTACTAAACCCCTTTTTTCCTTGGTTAACACACACACACATATATATATATATATATATATATATTTTTTTTTTTTTCTCTAATAATTTTTAAACTTATAACTTCCTGTAATTGGCATTTAGCTGCATCTACCTAAAAAGTTTAATTAAATAAACTTAAACATTTTTCAAGATCTTATATTTAAACCCATTCCTTCCCCCCTAAATACACCTCTTCAAACAGCTAAAAATCTTAACCTTAAAAAAAGTAATTTAACTCCTTTAGTTGTCTATCTTTATAAAATATGGACTCCTTTACCAAACCCCTTTTTTCCTTTAACACACACACACATATATATATATTTCTTTAATAATTTTAAATTCATGACTTCCTGTAATGGATAAACTTAATTAAAAATTTTTAAGATCTTACATTTAAATCTATTCCTTCCCCTCCTAGATATACTGTTTCACACCCCTGTAAACATTCACTAGCCTCTACCATTTGATATTTGATACCCCGTCTTTCTCTTGTCTCTATACACCCTGTAATCTCCCTGTTCTGTTTTGTTTAACCTAATTCCCCAACTTAAAAAAATCCCACTTCCCTGACCTTAAGGGAACTCTCAATTCTTGTTAACCCTGCCCCCCCCCTTACCCCAGGGCCTTCTCCATTTGTAACAGAACAATGTCGCTGACATGGAATCTCTGTTAGAGATCCCATGTCAAAATGTGCATCCAACACCTTTGAATTTTGAAAATTTTCTCTAATTTATATTGGCTCTGTATTCTTAAGTACATTAAGCTCTCCACCTGCATCCTTTTTTTGATATTAAAATTTTTTTAATATTAATTAGGATCAGGTTCTTGGAATTTACCTTCCTACTCTTCCACTTCGGATTAAAGAAAAACAAAAAAAATATATATATATAATCTAATCTAAACTTATTTATAAATGGAACTTTGTGTGTGTGTCTGTTACCTGTAGACTCTGAAATGGCTGAACTGATTTTCTAGAAAATTTACACAGTTGTACTATAAGTGTCTACGAGTGTTCTTAGCTAGGTTTTGTGTTGACGTACCCCTGATAAAAATCAATAATCGAAAAAATCAGGTTATAGAAGGAGTGGTCCGATTTTAATCAAATTTGATACACTCATAGACAAAGACATAAGAAACGATATCTACAATCGTCAGCTGCTACCGATCTTTATGCACACATTTTATACACAATTCTCACATGGGTGATGCTGTAGGCTATAATGGTGTGGAGGGCCAAGGTAAAGCCAAAACAGAAAATTTTGGAAAGTCAGTATATTGACTGAACACACTTTTTATCATTTTTCCTGTAAATATTTTCTGTGCTCTCAAACATTATGCACTTTTTTGTGTTTCTAAAATGTATTTTTTACCTTTTTGTAGGTATTTTGTAAATAACCCCTGTTTGGATTCATCCAGACTGTAGAGCACTTTCATAGATGAGAGAAGTTATTTTTGGGTGTTTTGAATTTTTTTTTCCTCAACATTACGCTTCTGATTTTCAACTAGCTATCATTGGATACCCACCATTGTAAGTTCAATCAGTATGTTGGCTATTACCTGAGAATTGTGCACAAAATATGTGCATGAAACATTGTATAGAGGCTGACTGTTGGAGACATCTTTCTTATAACAATAATATTTGTTCTGCTAGCAAACATCAAGCATTTTTTTTGTTTCCCCAAAGTTAATTTTTTACTCTTTAGTAGGTACTTATTGCAGATGTGCGTTGTGGTGCATTGGATATCGGCTCGGAATGAGAAATCGGGGAGCCGAGTTCGAATTCCAACCAAATTCATTGCATTCACTTACGTGCAAATACCCTTGGGAAAGGTAGTAGTCCATCTATTCCTTCCAGTTATGGGTTAAATAACAGGACAGATTGGGTTCTATAGCCTTGGTCAGCAACCAGTCTACCGCAGAAAGCAATGGCAACCTACTGCGGGATAATCTTCTGCCCAGTCAGTCATGTCTCTTTCGAGACATGAGTGCCCAAGCGTGTATCACATATGGCACTTAACTGACTGAGGTACTTATTCTTAAAATGTTTGTTTGTGTGTGATATATATTGTTGATGCTTAATGCCAAGATTGTCGTTTTTTCAGAGGTTTACTGATAAAATATATTTTATCAAGTTTTTTTTTGTCATAAAGTGCTCAATATCAAGTCCTAGCATTGATGCACTTTTTTTTTTTTTGCAGTGAGTGCAGTTTAAGGTTCCACCCTTTTACCATTAAAATAGTAAAATATAACCATCACTTCCTGTCAGTGGAACTCTCTTCCATATACTTGCTTCCCTTATAGCTAAAATCTCCAAAAGTTTAAATGACACATAAATAACCATCTCCTACCTCCCTAAATCCCATTCATCTCTTATCCTTTCTTAGGCATCCCCTGTACACTGTTTTTTTTTTATTCTCTCACTGTAACCATCTATTGTACAGGTGTAGAGGATCATCCCTTGTTCCCTATTCAGGATGTGGTTTCCAGCTTTCTCTTTTCCAAATCTTTTCACTCTCATGTAGCCCCTGCACATCAGTGGCGTTACCGCCTTGCTCGGGGTGATATGATTAAAAAAAAAAACCCTGAGCACCAGTGATGGTTCAGCCTTGCTTGGGGTGAAATGATTATAAAAAGAACAATACAAAAAAGAATGTACTTTCCTTCAGGAGTGTTATAAGTACCTTATGTTGGCAGGTAGGTAGATACAATGGTGTGTGTATATATATATATATATATATATATATATATATATATAAGAAAAAGAAATAGGGTTGTTCCAATGAGAGAAATTGGTATAGAATGAAAAGTGTGAGAGGCCGTGAACATTTTGGTTAAAGTGTATATTTATTTTAGTGTATATATATATATATATATATATATATATATACTGTATATTTTTTTGTAGAAGATAACCTTTCTTTAAATCTCCAAAATTACTCTTAAAAATTGGGTGTCACCTTATATTCTTTTCTTCTTTTATATGCTGTGTCCATTCAGGACGTAGGCAATCATGGCCCTCCACATCTTCCTGTACTTTGTAGCTCTTAATGTCTTTTCACTTTGTATTTCTCCCTAACCCTGCTTTGCCATTCCATTGCTTAAGCCCATCAAGTATGTCATGTGCTGTTTTCTAGTCTTTCTTTTTCTCTATTCACCCTGTGAGTATCAGATTCTCCTAACCTTGGCCTCAGTGCAATAACCTATAATGTACTTGAAAAGATTCACATTATCAAATAAACTGATACTGAAATGTAATAAAACCATTTTTACCTTATATTACTGGCATATCTTCATAATAATTTGCTGATTCGAAGAATAATTTGACAATCAACTTGTGTCTGTGAAAGCTCAGCCCAGAAAATGTGAGCCTTGAGTTATAATTGTGTTCACAGCAACCATTATCTTTCATTAAACTTTCAGTAATCACCATGGCAGTGTTAATTATGGAAGTAATAATATTTATTATGATATTCATTTCTCATTAAAAATTCATTATCATTTTAGTGTTAAATAACAACACAATATTTAAAAATGTTTTTTTTGCATCAAAAACTTTTAGAATAATATAAAATTATTTATTTCCCATCAAGTTATCAATATTAATAAAACAAGCCTGCTACATGCATTTCTAAAACCCATCGAATTTCTGTTTGTTTTTAGATAAAGGAAAACAAGAGGGAGAAGAATAATCAGTATACATAGGAGATCACGTGCTAAAAAGCATAAACAAAACAATGGTTTTCCTTTTAAGGGACGTGTGTAGGAAAAACAATATAGAATCGGTTTTGTTATTTTGTTTATTTTAAATTTCTAAGGATACAGTTAGTTACAATATTTCCAATAACATCATCTTTATATAATCAATAAGCAATTGTCTTATACTGCAGGTATAGGGTAAAAATTTATGAAAATTTGCTATCTTTTTTGACCTTGTCTTATCTAAAGGTCGCTTTTATGTGGAAAGATAATGTGTGTGTGTCTGTGTGTGTATGTATATATATATATATATATATATATATATATATGTGTGTGTGTGTGTGCATTTGTATACGTCTATAAATATTGATGACTCATCAGGTGGATATTTTTTTTGTTTCTTGTTAAATTATGGTGTGTATTATATACCAGGAAAGTATAGATACATATAGATTCTATACACACTCAACTGTGTGTGTGTGTATATATATATATATATATATATATATACACACACACACACACATCCCGGCCTTTTCAATAGGAGTGGAGGCTTATCCTTTGTTTCCAGTTAGTATTGAATTTCCTCTTCTTTTTAAAGTCTTCTCATTCTCTCTCACTCTCAGCTGTCTCTTGTATTTTAATGCCATTTTCACCTTGTTTGGGGTGAATTGAATATATATATATATATGTATATATATATATATATATAAAAACATTGTAATTATTGTTTTTTTTTTTTGTTTTTTTTGTACGGCATTGGTTACCTGGCAATGTCCATCTCCTCTCTCCAAATAACATGTCCAAGTCATAGTAGATAATATTTTTTTTCTTAAGAATTTTTACTATAAAATGTATTTTCATACTTTCATGGTGTTTTAACCCCAGTTTGAAGGTTAGCTATTTGCCCATAGTGGGGAGGACTCTAACAAGTGCTACCACCCCAGGTTAGGGTGGATCTGGGAACAATGACAATTAAGAAGGTGATTCCTCTCTCCTCAAAATCTCCCCATCAGAGACTTTAATGCCAAATGTTGTTTATCATAATATGCCAAATGTTGTTAATCATAATATTCCTTTTTTTAGTGTAATAAATGCCTTATGTTGATAGGTAGGTTGCTACAACTGTATTAATATATAAGTTGCATAATGAGGGTAGTATTGAATGGACATGCCTCCTGACACTATCATATGAATGCGGGTGTCCCTCAAGGCTCCATTCTATGTCCTACACTTTTCCTGATCTTCATTAACGATCTCCCTGATGTAATCAGATCCAAAGTAGGTATATACTCTGACAACACCACTGTTTACTCTTGCCTCGATCAAAAATCTGCTGAGGCTGACAAAGCAAACCTCGCTGCTGAGCTTGAAAAGGACCTCCAATCTGTGGTGGACTGGGGTAAGAAATGGCTCGTGAATTTTAATGCTTCCAAAATGAAGCTGCTATCTATTAACTATCACAGACCTACCCCCCATTAGCATAGATCAGGCGAGTCTCTCTGAAACCAAAACACTGCGCCTCCTTGGGTTAACTCTCTCAGCAGACCTCAAGTGGAACGACTGTATCGAATCCTAGCTAAATCCGCTGCTAAGAAGATCAGTTCACTGTGTAGGGCCAGGAAGATCCTGTACATATATAAATCTACCATCCACCCATGTATTGAATACTACTGTCATATTTGGTCAGGTGCCCCTGGTATCCACCTTGGGGTCCTTGACAAAATCCAGTGGAGAATCTGCAATGTGATCGATCCTGACTTGACAGCTCAGATACAATCACTTTCTCAGTGGCGTAATGTGGCTTCCCTGTGTAATACTTTCACGGCTTCTGCTCCGATGAACTTAGTTCACTTGTGCCCTCTATGCATAAATTTACTTGAGCTACTAGATTAGCAACTAGGTCTCATCCTTTTACAGTGAAATCAATAAAATGTAACCATAACTTCTATTCTGTAAGTTTCTTTTCTTGCACTTCCTGTATATTTGCTTCCCTGTCAGCTACAATGTCCAAGAATTTAAAAGTAAAGTCAATAGTCATCTATCTCACTGAATCGCTTCCTTGCTCTCAAGCTCTTTTCTCCATCCGCTCCACTCTCATCACACCAATAATCTCATTCTTCTCTTACCCAATTTCCTGACACCTTCTATAACCTATCCCTCTTTCTCATCACTTTCCTCCTATGTAACCCCCTGCACACCAGTGGTAGTAAAACTGCCTTGCTTGGGGTGAAATGTTTTTAAAAAAAAAAAGTATTTAGTATAGAATGGAATTAGTATAAAATTGTAACAAATCTGAATTGAATTTGAATAAAGTAATTGCTCCAATCTTTTACATTTAAACTTTTAATTAACAAAAATCTAGTACTATATAAAATTGGCAGCACTTAGTAGATGGACATTTATCTGAATTATTCAATTGCCTAATGAATGCTGTCATTTGAAATATAGCTGGTAACTATTATAAGAAAAAACAGACTCTAGATTATATTTATTGTTGCCAATTTAAGTGAAGCATTTAACCCTGGGCTGCGTGATTCACTTGTACATTCTCTTTGATTGTTCCTTCTTACAAGCGAATCACTGAATTTAATCTTCCTAAAAACAATGGACACTAACCTATCTCTTTAACTTGTCACACCTTGATACACCTTATAGTTGACATATTTTGAGAAGTTGTTTTTTTTTTCACTTTGATATGTTAAGCCCATCAAGGAGATTAGTTGATAAAGATCTGTTTATTTGAACTGAAAGTAAATACTTGACATATTATTAATGATTTGGTTGAGCTGAGTGACTAGCTTTATCATTGTTAAGTTGAATATATTCATATGTATAGACTTAGGACTGACACAATATATTTTTGTTGTTGTTGCAATGTATATAAAGTTAACAACAGTGAGTTCATTTGTTGCAATTCTTGTGAGCTTAAACAGAAGAATATATTTTTTAGGATTGAGACAAAGATAATCTTAAAATAAACATGTTAACCTTTACCATAATTGTCCTCCAGAACAATAAAATATAAAACAAACATGTTTAATGATATAAAATTTTAATATTCAAGAAAAATGCATTTGTTGTTTGCTATTAATTTTGTCTGTAATAATTTAAAAAATAAAATTTTTTTTAGTTGTTTTGAATTGTAATTAGCTCCAGCTTAAGGTAGAGGTATTTCTTTCAGTAATTTTTGTTTGTTTATCTGTGGTCCAGAGATCTCAAAATCTGTTGGATAGATTCAGATAAAACTTTTAGGGATGATTGGCTATATGACTGGCAGGAATTGATTAAATTTTGGGTTTGATCTGGTAAGGGATAAAGTTTCTGGATTATTTGTTTTTTTTATTTTTTGTCTTTATTCACTAGTAGTTTTCATTCATTTGTTTAAATATTATTTTTTATGAATACTTGTATTTGAGTAGATACTCTGTTTTTTTATTATTAAACAGTATATTTATTTACATCCACCAGCCTGAGTAATTGAGAAATTTTGTTAGGAAAATGTCTTTCAGCAGGATTCGAACCTGTCTCCTAGGTGAAACTGTCAATTGATCTGATGTATCTTAGACCATTCAACCATGAAGGACTTACAGTCAAACAAAGCCTGAAATAATATCTTTAAATATATTTTCCTGATTTATTGAATAATTCATATCTGCTCTGTTTTTGTATTCTAATGTAACAAATGTAAACAAAGACAATTTATTTATAAAACCTTATGAAATCTGTTGATTTCATAATGGATTACCTCCAGCTTATTTTTAATTTATTTATTTGAATATTATTTTTAATAGATACTCATATTTTAGTGAATAATTTATTTGTTATAATTAAATAGTATATTTCTTTATATCTACAGGCCTGAATAATTGAAAAATCTTGTTAGGAAAATATGTGTCTTCCAGCAGAATTTGAATTTGCATTTCCTAGGGGAAACCGTCAATAGATCTGATGTCTTAGACGAGCATCCATTAAAAATGTTTAAGCAAATAAATTAAAAATGCTTTACATCATTACATTTTCTGAATGCACTTTTTTTTAATAATAGAAAATAATAATCTCTTGCTAATTGTGGAAATGATGTTAGCATTTCAGTGGTGGAGATTTGTGGTGTTTGGCTGTTCTTGTTCAGGTATTGTTTTGGTAAAAGTTTCACCATTGAATGTGATATCTCTAAAATTAGTTTTTGACATGCAAAGTTATATCAGGAAGAAAAATTAAAAGTTCATCATTATACTAGTAAATCCATTTTATTTTTTTTAATCAATTCAACCCAATCAAGGCAACAATATCACTAACATCTAAGGGACAAACGGAAGGGAAAGAAAAAGACTTTAGAAGGAACCAGTATAACGGCTGCTGAGATGCCGACATAGATTTCTTTTCTTGAATTTTCGTAAATGTGTATCTTGCCTTTCACTTGCCATGTGTTTAGCTCATTTTTTGCATTGTTGATGCAAAAAATTCACGTTTACAAAACATGAAGAAAACAAATCTATGGTAGTCTCTCAATGGCCATTAAGACCCAATCCTAAACAGAAAACTAGAGATAAACATCTACATGTATTTAAAAAAAATGGGGGAGGAATGTGAAACTGACAGTAGCTGAACCTATCTATTCTTATAGAGGAAAAGAAAAATAGTACATAAAATTTCAGAGTTTAAGTGGAGTTGTTCAAAGTATACTTGAAGTAGATTTTAGAATGGGAAACTCAATACTAAACCAGGGATAAATATTTACATGTGTTGAAAAAAAATGGGAGAGGAATTTTGAACTTGATAAGGGAATCTTTCATTATTTCAGCGATGCAAGTCTATCATTATTTTCTTGGTAAATGTTCAAATTAGCTTCATTAGTTCCACCAGTTCAGACCCTTATAGCTTAGATATGACTTGTCACTTCTACAGAGTTAAATCACCCTCATTTCCTCAGTGTTTCAATTGTAAGAAGAAAGTTTTACTCAGACAGCTTTTTTCTGAAGAACTTACATTTTATGGAATAGACTCCTACATGGGTGGTTTCCTGAAGGCTACATTGATTTTTTTTTTTTTTTTTTTAATGGCTTATCACTCTTTCAAAGGTTATCTAAAGCCAGAAAATATTTTTAGATTATAAGAATTTTTGGGAGATAATGATTTACTGATTAAAGTCTTAGTAATTAACCCATACCTAGCAGGGAGAAGAGGTGAATTCATATCTTTCATAAGGGTATTTGCACATAAGTGAGCATAACAAATCTGACAGGAATTGGAACTTGGTTCTTTGATTTCTAATTCTGAGCTGTTATCCATTGCACCTTCTACACATCAAGCTTCCAGCACCTGATATTCTCAAGAGGTCACTTATCTAAATACTGACCAGCCTCAACATTGCTTAACTTTGGTGATTGTAAGAGAACTAGTGTTTCAACTTGTTATGACTGTAAGCCTCTGAAGGTTACAATCTTAACCTTTTCAGTCAAGATTTAATGATTCAATGATTATTTTTCAGATTCAATGATTATTTTTCAGATTTAATGATTATTTTTCAGATTTAATGATTATTTTTCAGATTTAATGATTATTTTCTGAGTCAATGATTATTTTCTGAGTCAGTGATTATTTTCTGAGTCAGTGATTATTTTCTGAGTCAGTGATTATTTTCTGAGTCAGTCTGAGTTCAGTTTTGATTATTTTCTGAGTCAGTGATTATTTTCTGAGTCAGTGATTATTTTCTGAGTCAGTGATTATTTTCTGAGTCAGTGATTATTTTCTGAGTCAGTGATTATTTTCTGAGTCAGTGATTATTTTCTCTGAGTCAGTGATTATTTTCTGAGTCAGTGATTATTTTCTGAGTCAGTGATTATTTTCTGAGTCAGTGATTATTTTCTGAGTCAGTGATTATTTTCTGAGTCAGTGATTATTTTCTGAGTCAGTGATTATTTTCTGAGTCAGTGATTATTTTCTGAGTCAGTGATTATTTTCTGAGTCAGTGATTATTTTCAGCTAATTGATCAGTGATTATTTTCATTTAATGATTCAGTGATTATTTTCAGATTCAATGATTCAGTCATTATTTATTTTTCTTATCCTCTTCAAGTCATATCACATTCTACATTCATCCTTACAATTTTAAAAGAAACCCCCTGCCTTAAGTGTCTCTTGAGTTGGGTAAATGTTAGTAGAAAAAAATTGAATTTGGGCACTGTCCTCTTTTAAATACTAATTCATTTTAAATCTATTTGGAAATGTAATTCAACTATTATTTTAATGAAATTTTCACTATTAAATTTGCTATCCCCTAAATTAGTATCAAACATTCAAAGTAATATAAAAAAAATTCCCAAGCTAGAAAAATAATTGTACATGAGTAAATTATTTCATATATCCAAACTTTGGCCACTCCCTTTTCAACAGTCCCTTTGATAACATACAGTGCCTCTTCTATATTTTCTAAGTGATCAGTTGTCCTGAACATTCATCATTTTGAATTGATAGACTTTGAAATGTTTGTACCACAGGATTGAATAACCTACCTTTCCTTCATATTTCATTTGTAAGGAAGGAGGTTCCATGAACTGCTACTTTGTGGAACAGATTCACATAATGATGCTTCTCCAATCATTAGAATCTTATCATTTTCAAGTCAATGATTATCTATCCTACATATCCTCATAATCTGTAATGTTTCCTCCTCTTATGTCTATACAACTCATTCATTAATGTTCTACCCTGGGTGGCTTTTGGATCTTGTATTGTATGAACATCAGTAAAAAATAAAATATGCTCCAAGTTTCAGTTCCCCAGCTCAGTTTTGTAGCAAGTTGGTATTGGAAAATTTCAAAGCTTGAATCTCCTGGCAAATTCCTTAACTGATTCAAGCCAGATGAATGAGCTAAGAGATTGTTTAAAGACATTTCTTATAGAAGAGTTCTCAAATATGTTCCAGATTTTCTGGTATTTTGCTAGTCATGGATCTCCTTGAACACTAATCATCAACACTCAACCGGTAAGAGAAATATCTAAAAAAAAAAAAATCATACATAATTCATCTTATTTAACTTTAACCATAGTCCCCCTTTTAAACACTCCTCTTAGCAACATAAAGTGCTTCCTGCATTATCTATCATTTTGGAGTTGATCAGTTGCCTTCATCATCTTGAATCGATACCAGACTAGCATTGAAATGTGTGTACCACATAAAAAGAAACATTATTTGATATGAAGAATATTCACCAAAAGTCTGATAAAGCATTTTGAGTTTCAATGGCATAATTTTCTGACTTTCATCAAAAGATTTGATGCAGGCTAAGTTTGTCAGCCAGTATAAAAATTACCTAGTTGCTTCTGTGCAAGATCTTAGGTAAAAATTGAATGCAGGTAGATTGCACAATGATTGACTTGGTAGGTTGGTTATTAGTGAGCATCAGCTGCACATACATTTCTGTTGAATGATATACTGTACATCAAGTACAGTCTGAATTTTCTGATATCACCTCATATTTTTGTTGTTGTTGCATGTTTTGAACACTTGATAAAACTTTGTACATTACACATTAAAAAAATATCTTAAGCATTTATGTCTATGATCAAATTAAATCTCTTCATCTTGAATTGACACTTATTGGCATTTATAAACACCTGCCACTGAGAAATCTTTGTACAATCTAAAGAATGTTCATCAAAAGTGTGACAAAACATTTAAAATCACTCACTGGCAGATATGATAGCTTTGTGTAAATGTGGATTCTAATAGAGTATCACAGATCATCCTGAGGAACCCAGTACAGGTATACCTCACCTTAGGTCGGTAATTTGTTCCAGGAGAGGAGACTTAAGATGAAAAAAGGACTAAAGTGGAATTTACTTGTCACAAGGATAAACCACAAATAACCATTCCCAGTTTTGTATTTTATTTAGAAATGCTTTTTTTAATTTTACTAGCAGTATAGCCCAGTGTTGCTAGGGTGTAATGAAAGCTTTAAAACTAATCCATGGTTTTGGAGCTCAGACTCTTTGTACGTTGGCACGTAAGACTAAAAAGCAGTAGTTGTTTCCAGTTAAAGCGAAACCGTAGACTGAAAGAAAAATAAATGGATGTAAGTCAAATTTTGATTTCCTGTTATCGATATTAAATTTTCTACACAATTGTAAGACCTGCAACCTTGAAACTTCTGAATATCATTTCTTATGTCTTTGTCTATGAGTGTATGAAATTTGATTAAAATCGGACCACTCCTTCTATAACCTGATTTTTAAATTATAGAATTTCGATATTTATCGAGTATACCTCGACACAAAACCTACCTAAGAACACTCGTAGATGCTTATAGTACAACTGTGTAAATTTTCAAGAAAATCGGTTCAGCTGTTTCGGAGTCTATAGGTAACGGATACACACAAAGTTCCATTTATAAATAAGTTTAGATATGGTCAATAAGAATTCATTTTAAGCTTACAAATGAATTTTAGTTTTTAATATAGTACAGAAAAGAGTAATCTAAATTTTCAAATACATGTATGTACATACTTGTAAATGTAGATGTTTACAATTTTTTTTTTTTTAATCAAATCACCCCAAGCAAGGCATTCCACTGCCACTATAGCGCTTGGCGATCATTGCAGTACATTGCAGTACATTGCAGGCTCTTTACTTGTGAATGTTGTTTGCTCTAAGACATTATCAAATAAAGTGATTTTGTAAAGTTAAATAACAAATACTGTTATTAAAACTATTTTGTGATAGTAGAAAATAAACTAATTCATGTTAAATTTACCAATATCTACATTCAATTTATTTACATCATGGATGTAGATGACACTGTAGCACCGTACTTCAATATTTGTGACAGAAAGACATAAAGTCAAATAAAATTTTTATTTTTCCATGTATTTTTTTTGACAAATGACGTATAATTGAAAACGACTTAACTTGAAATGACATAACCTGAGGTATACGTGTGATAGTTTTTATTATTTTTTTTTTTTTTAATTGTTTCATCCCAAGCAAGATGGGACCACCACTAGTGTGCAGGGATTACAGTGAGAGAAAAGAAAAAAAAGATACTAGGGATGTCGAAGAAAGGCTAAGAGAAAAATGGGAATCAAGGAGATCAAAGATGGCAATTGACGTTGCATTTAACCTCTGGAGATTGTAACTATCATCGAAGCAAGTATACAGAAGAGAAAAAAAATCTGAGAGAAGTGGCAATTACATTTAACTATTTTTGATAGTAAAAGAGTGGGACTTAGATGTCAATCAAGTAGCAAGAGTAAATTCATATGGTTAAGACACCTGGGAAAAGAAGCTCGTCAAAACAGAAGCTGTGAAAATATTTGTAGAAAAGACAGAGGGAAGCTACATTCTGTCAGTGAGAAAGTGACTGAAGTCAAGCTGCTAAATCTGGATAAATTACGTTGCAGATCCTCCTTTGGATTTTGTCAATGATCCTAAGATGAATAGCAGGCCACCCGACCAGATATGGCAACAATCATATTGAGCTTCATGCAAAAATTGATAATCAAATTTGTTAGTCATTGCAAAGATCACAGATCCATTCTAATACAGCATTACAAATCATTTTGAGGCTATCGATAACAGTTGAGCTTCATGCAAAAACTGATGCATGTACTGTGTTCAAATTTGTCAACCATTGTAAAAATCACAGAGCTCTTCCAACCCAACATTACAAAACTGTAGATAATAATTTAACATGAGTAAATAGCACGAGGCCTATTGACAGACTGAGTCTGTAGACAATGAGTGTTAACTACATGTTCATTTCCATTGAATGGTATAATTATATCATGTACTGTTTGTGAATTTTCTGATACCACCTCATTGTCTTGCTGTTGTTGAAAGGTTTCATCATTGTATAAAACTTTGTACATTACATATTAACACTCTTTTAAGTATTTATGTATATGATGAAATGAAATCTCTTTGATTGTAAATTAGCTTAATAAAAACTGATTCTGATGACATAAAATTAGCAATGAATATATATTTATAAAAAATTAAATTCTCTTTTCTAACCATTAGAGAAGATCTGGTGTTCATCTGATTGTTTTTTTTTCTTTTTTATTTTAAAGATAAAAATTTAGTCTTGGATTTGTACTGACAAAAATGATAATCAGATTATATTGTTTGAAAATAATAGACTTTTTAATCTGTTTTTGGCCTTACAAGGGAAGTGAATATTTTATTTTATTTTTTTTTTACTTTTTTGCTTTTTGAATTTCAGTTTTTATAGACTAGTTAACACTTTCATGGCTGGATTTACTTATATACCTTTATGAAACTCACATTGCCTACTGCTTATATATATGTGTGTGTGTGTGTGTGTGTGTGTGTAATCCCTCAATTAATGTGCATTCGATTATTGCATTTTTGTTTAGCGCACTAAAATTTTTATATGCAAAAATTTGATTATTGCATACATAGCACTCAATTAGTGCGGTAAAACATTCTTCTGTTTCTTCTATGTGACCCCTATCCCTCGTGGCCCTTAGCACGCCTTCTCCTGTTATTCCACCCAAACCACTTTCTCAAGCTTGTCAAGTATGTTACAAACTACTTTCCTCTCTATTTGACGGAATCATAGTAATTGAAATGTTTTTTTTATAGTTACTGATGTACACATTAGCTGTACTAATTGAGGGAATCCTGTATGTATATACATATACACAACATATTCAAGCATGTTTCATTGAATAATATAGACATATTGTGTTTACTTATTTTTTTACTGATTCTTTTCAGTTGTCTAATCAGTTTCTTGCTGTTAAGATGAAATTCATCAAGGAAGGCACCATAGTTTTTTAACCCAATTACTTTTGATCTCTAAGGTCATCTTCAGGAGTAAATTACAAAGAAAAACTGATTATAACTGCAATAAGTATTTGTAATTTACCCTTGAAGATGATATTACTATGTAAATATTTATAGTTGTATCTGTTGTATGAAGAGAAGCTAAGCAAAATGCTCTGGTGCCTTCATGGCACTGACCATGGAGACTGAACATTTTTTGTTCTTAGTTCATATCCAACATAAAACTCACTTCATATCACATTTACTTTATTCTGTAATTAATTCATTACAACCTTTGATGGTCACTCCTTATCATGGTAGAGGAGCTTGCATGGTCCAATGAATCTCTGAGCAATCCCATTGGGAGTTCTAAATTCCTGATATAGGCTACCCTTGATGCCAAGATCAAAGATGAGGACCCTGACTAAGTGTGACCAACCCTAAAGTCTCTATGGTGGGTTGCTTATCTATTCTTTTCTGTTAGTAGTGGAGAGTCCATTCTAGTGAAGGGTAGTTGTATACTGTTGCAGGTTAACGGAATTTGGCCTTGTTGTAGATAGCCTACTATAAGTCATAAAATGATTATAAATCAAGAAAGGCAATTTGAGTAGAAAAATAACATTTTATATATACACATATCAATTAATGTTTTTACAATTGAAGTAATACAAGAAGTACAGGTCCAATGGAGGTTAAAATGTTCATGGCAAGAAAATGCTGAAAGAGAATTAATGCTTAGGAATTTGGGAGCATGTAAGTAAGGAATGTCTTTGATGTATTCCATCCTTAGGTCAGTAAGTAGTTTTGAGACACGGAAGATAAGAGGAGAGGGAAGGGAGGCTTGGGTAGTAAGCCACTTGACTTAGGTCAAGGGGATACTGATTACACTCCTCTCTGTGGCTTGTGTTGGTCTGTCTGGCAATGCTTTCTGTATGGGCTTTTTATTTTTGGATCGCAGGTGATCATTTGGGAATTCATATCCATATTTGATTCTGGGTTCGCGAACTGGAAATTTAATATTTAATTAATTTTTATTTTTCAACTGGAACATCTGCGCGAACCGGATGTGCACCAACGACTTTTGGTCATTTGCTTTTTGTTCGTGAAAGTGTGAACATCCGGTCCCTCGCTTTTGCTCGGTCGGTATCACCACAACTCCCAGAGTGGGATGACAATTAGAATAAATCTCAGTGGTTGAAGCAGTAAATTCAAGTTTTGAATTCAGCATTGCCCTCCCCTAGAACAGTGTTTCCCAACCTTTTTTGGCCATGCTCCCCCCCCCCCAATCACCTCTAGAATCCCGATGTCCCCACTCCCATATGTTGATATATAATTCTTATGTAAAAAGTGAACTTTGTTTTAGGTGATGCTTAAGACACCAATACTTTGATTTAAGCTTTTATTTTAAACTTAAAATTTAAAGTTTAAGGCTCAAACTGCCTTAAAACCTTAAGGTGGCTTAAACAAAGTTAAAAATAACATGGCATCCATGAAAAACAAAAAATAAATAAGAGACAATTAAAGTTCTGAGCAAGAAATTACGAAAAAATAAAATATTAGGGATTGTCTTATATTATCTTTATTTTTATATGAAACAATCAAATAAAGTTTCAAGGCATATAATAGAGAATTGAAATATCTATATATCTATCTATCTATCTATATATATATATATATATATATATATATAAAAGGCAATCTGTGAGTCTGTGTGTGACTGTTTCCTATGCATGCCTACATTTTTTAAGCTACACCATTCAAACTATCTAGGGACACATATCTACAGGGAAGCCAGGTTGACACATACTTTTTGAGTTTAAGTTTAGCAATTTTTACCTTTCGCACATTTTGGCCAACATAGCCAATTGTTTACATTTGCTCGTAAAGCATTTAAGATCTAAGATGGTTGCTAGATTGCATCATAGAAATCAAATCACACATGTCAAATGCCACTAAAAACAAAATTTTATAAAATGAGCCTTTATATTTAATTTTTCTTTCGTTGTTTTAAAAATTCATTTGGTCAACAAAAAAATGTGAAAATTTTTCCCTGTAATCTTGAAAAAAAAGAAATATTTAAAAAAAAAAGTGTTTCTTTAAACAAAATCAAAATATGTAAAAAAAAAAAAAAAAGGGTTAAATTTTTGTTATGCAAAACAATAGAAAATAGTTTTTTTTAATGGAATTTTTTAACAATTTTTAAACAATTTTTTATATAATTATTTTTTTATATAACTGAGTTTTAAAGTGAGGTGGTGACTACAAGCACTTGGAAATCGCAACACGCTGCATTAATCATCTAATTAAAAAAAGTTATGAGTTGCATGGGCAATGCCAAGCTATGATGCTAGTTTATATTAAAATGAAGTTCTAAAATTATTTTAAAATGGAAATTATTCACCAGGTGGCAGTATAATTGATGGTAATTTAAAAATCCCAGACAAATGATGAATAAAATATATATAACATTGCTAAATTTTTATTTATTGGAACGTGAGGGCTAATAGATCGCAAAACACCTAACAATCGAATTGCCTCCTAAAAAATCAAATTGCCCCCCTGTGGGGCGTATATCCCAAGTTGGGAATCACCGCTCTAGACTGATTGTTAAGCAAGGCATTAGAACACTATCCTGTTATTTAGCTCATAACTGGGGATGGGGTAGAGATGGGTTCATATCTTCCCCAAGGGTATTTGTGCAAAGTGAATACTATGAGCTCTAACAAAATTGGCATAGTGATTCACTATTGTCTGCTAATAGCAACTATGCTTCCCCCCACCAAAAATAAATACATGTAAATTTAACTAAAACTGTTTAGATATTTCTATCAGTAAAAAAAAAAATTAAATTATAGAAACATTGTAAAATGACTGCATATTAATTAGTTCTTTTCTCTGTCAAATCCTACAGAACTTGGGTGATCATGGCTCTCCACCATTTCCTGTCCTTTATAGCTCTAAATAAATTTTCTTTTTTTGTTATTTCTTCTACACCTTATTCTGCCATCCATTTACTCAAACTCATTAAGTTAGTTATGCATTATTTTTCTCTGTTCCTCTTGTCTTCAATCTGTCCTGTGAGTATCAAATTGTTCAAGCCTTCTTTCCTCATTATGTGCCCTAGAAGTTTTAACTGTCTCTTTCTGATAAGTATGAATTTCCTTTTTGCCTCCATTTTCTTTAAGACTTTTTTGTTAATCACATGTTCAGTCCATGGTATTTTTAGCATCATTGTGTAGGACCATATTTGTTTGTTGCTTCTTCATCTTTGAGGAGATTGTCCATCATTCACTGACATATAGGAGGAGACTGATATTACTTAACAGTTCAGTTCTCTTTTCTTTTCTTTATTTTTACCAAAATTAAAAAAAATTCAGTTCCTAATATTCTGCTTAGCTTTTGAAATGCATCTTTGGCTATCCCAATATTTCTTCGAATTTCAACGTTGCACTTTCCATACTGTTATGGTACCCTCTCACGAGGAATGAACTCTTCCTTTGGGTATATATAAATCACCTATGTGACTTCTAGAGAGCAGTCAAGTTAGCAGTTACAGCAGTAATGACAAATACTAGTCTAACAGTGAATACCTTGGACTACTTATTTTCTTTATTACTATTTCTTAACACTTCTTTGAATATCTTGTTTATAATAATACACTGTTTTAAACCTACCTTCTGTGTTCCGTGTCTTAGTTCCAGCCAAACCGGTCATTATACTTTGTGACAAAGCTCCACAACACATACTCTGGTAAAAGACTTCCTGGACATTTAAATTGATTTCAATATCTTTGATTTGTAATTTGCATGTTGGGCTCATGCCTTTTGCTAACAACTATGCATTCTGTTTTCTTGCTTTCCTTCACTACCTTCTGCGGAATTTTTTGTAGCTTTCTTTCCGTTTCTGCTATAAACACTGTGTCATTGTCTAAGTTTATGTCTATTAATCAGTGTGATTAAAGCATCAATTAACCAACTATTCATGTATGAAATGAGTTGCACCTTCATGTCAGTTTGAATCTCGTCTCTCACTTATGCATTTAATCCATCATATTGCATTGTGGTGCATTGGATATCAGCTCGGAATGAGAAATTGGGAAGCCGAGTTCAAATTCCAGTTGAATTCGTTGCATTCACTTATGTGCAAATACCCTTGGGAAAGGTATTAATCTGTCTCTTCCTTCCAGTTATGGGTTAAATAACAGGACAGATTAGGGTTCTATAGCCTTTGGCTGGCAACCAGTCTACTGCAGAAAGCAATGGCAACCTACTGCGGAATAATCTTCTGCCCAGTCAGTCATGTCTCTTTTGAGACATGATCGCCCAAGTGTGTTTCATGTATGGCACTTAACTGACTGATTGCATCTTTCTAGGAGTGCTTATATATCAGAAATTTTTTATTTGAATGTTATTATGCATACATTTTTCTATGTAGTGCATGCTTGTTGAAATTGAATTCTGTCCAAATTTTGTTACCTTCTCAGAATAGAAAGAAGATAAAATTCAAAGTTACTTAAATACCTACAAAATTAAGCTTTTCAAAAAAAAATTCATTCATTCATTTGTTCAGTTATCATATTTTATGCCACTGTGGTTAGAAGTTCCTTCACCCTCACAGTTGTGGTTCATGGTGACATTCAAAGCAGAATAATGCAATGTCATGCCAGTTCCTTTTGCATCTCTGTGGTCACTACTCTCCTCCATCTCACAATTGTGGTTCATAGTGACATTCAAGGCAGAATAGTGCAATAGCTTGCTGTTTGCTTTTGTATTGAGGATGTTGTGGTTACTCTGTCCCTTCTCAGAAATTACAGAGGCAAGACCTACAAAGGAGCAAGTGGTTTGAATTCAGTTTTCCTTCTCCTAGATTGGCAATGATGTATAGTGTCTGTGCACTGCCCAGAATGTATGCCCTTCCCACCAATGATGATCATACTGATAAAATCCAAAGAAATACAGGCCATTGCATTTGGAGATGGCTTGGCTGCAAGAGTTGCAAAAAGGATTACGTAAACTTAATTGTTAGAGAAAAATTTTGCTAACTTTATTCTTCAAAAACTAAAAAACAATGACATTTTATTCAATTATATCTATAATAATAATAATAATATATATATATATATATATATATATATATTTAAGAAAAATTAAGGCAGACATGTTATCTCATGGTGAATCGGAAGTATGGCCTATTTCAGGCGAATCATCATCAGCTTTCGTCTTTATTTAACAAAGGATTTTACACAAAAATTTAACAAAGGATTTTACTAAAAAAAATTTAACAGGATTAAAGGGATTTTACACAAAAAATTGTGTAAAATCCTTTGTTAAATAAAAATGGAAGCTGATGATGGTTCGCCTGAAATAGGCCATACTTTCGATTCACCATGAGATAACGTGTCTGGCTTAATTTTTCTTATATTTGCTAGATATGTATTTATATGCATATATGTTTATAGCTCTCTTAGAGAGTTATCCTACCACTGTTTGTACAGGATACTCCTTTGGATTCTTCTATACCCACACTACATGCTTTTATATATATATATTTTAATTCAGATACTTCAATCCAAGGGAAAAAAGCAGGAAGGTAAATTCAAAAAAACTGATCCTAATTAATATTAAAAATTTATTTTAATATTAAAAAATGATACAGGAAGAGAGCTCCACGTAATAAAATATTACAGAGCAAATATATATTAAAAAAGGATTAATTCAAAGATATGGCCATTCAACATCTTTGAATTAATCCTTTTTTAATATATATATATATATATATATATATATATTTATTTAACCCATTCATTGTTTTATGAATTTGGTCTATAAGAGAGCCGTAAAATAAAATATTACCAATAGGTTTATAAAAACATTAAGCTTATTTTCATTATTATATATATATATTGCAAGGACTTGTTACTACTTGTAGTAAAATTGTTACTACTTAAAGTAGTAAAATTCTGCAGATTTTTTCATGTAAAAAAAAAAAAAAGTGTTTAATTAACTCCTGAACTTGTTTACATCAGAGAAAGTTTACCTCATCAAATCATACTGCAGTTTTTGAAAAAGGTAATAATTGGTTTAGTGTAAGCTCAGGTATACATTTTTTCTTTTAATCCACCATGTATGATGCCAATACTGTGCAAAACTAATACATATTTGCATACTCCAAATATGATTTATAGTTAGGATAACATGTTCACCATTAAAATTGGTTCCCAGAAATGGAAATTATTTATGACTCAATCTAATAGATGCAGGTTGGTCGGTTGATTTTGTTTAGCAGCATATCAACCTCTGTGTTATTTAATGCTGAAACCTAAATATTTTGAATACAATTTTATGGCTTAAAATATATTTTGAGTGCAATTGTATGTCTTCAACTACAGATAAAATGTTTTGTTCATAATTCTTACTATCAATAGGTATTGTTCATTTTTTATATAAAAATGTATTGCTTGGCATTTTTACTATAAAAATGTATTTTGATACTTTTATAGTGTTTTGTTTTTGAATTAAAGTAATTTAAGTAGTTAGTTAACGATTAGAGAATGGGAAATGTTTAGTTTCAAGTTTCAGTAGGAATTTTTCTTTGTTAATCATTTATACTTTTCCTCTAGCTAAATTTAGAATGTATGTACATGATATAATGAACTATTTCTCTCTTATTTTTTTTTTTCATTGAAAAAGGAAGATATGTTTTGTGAACAAAGGTGACTTTATCACAAAAGCAAGATTAATGGCACACCCAATTAGGTTAAAAATTTCTAGTAATGGTTAATGAGACTACTAACCATTGCACTGCAGAACGAAATAGCAATGCGTATTGTAAATTTTCTCTTAAGCTTGGAACATTTTTATGTGCACAACATGAAACTAAATTCATTATTCGCTGAATTTTTTTTCTTAATCATTTCGTACCAAGCAAGGCAATAAAGCTGCTAGGATTCAAGGGAAGTACTTAAAGTAATGTGCTGCTGTGGTGCAGTAGATATCGACACGGAACAAGAAATCAGGCACTGAGTTTGAATTCCAGTTGAATTCCTTGCATTCACTTATGCACAAATACTCTTGGGAAAGGTATTAATCCATCTCTTCCCTCCAGTTATGGGTTAAATAATCGAACAGATTGGGTTCTATTGCCTTGGCTGGCAACCAGTTTACTGCAGAAAGCAATGGCAACCTACTATGGGATAATCTTCTGCCCAGTCAGTTATGTCTCTTTCGAGACATGATCACCCAAAGCATGTATCAGGTATGTCACTTAACTGACTAACTTAGAGTAAAAGAAACAGAATGGACAATGAAAGAGCAGGATTCAAAGAGGTAGAAGATGACTGATATTGCATTTAAAATTTTTGTAAATTGTAGTTGGCAGGAAAGCAAGAACCCAGAAGAGTTTCACACAATCTGGGATAGTTGAGCTGTTCAGTTGTAAAAATTAAACTGTTGAACCCTCATGTACTGAATATATATCTATGGTAATATTTATGAAAGATTAAACAATTGGCTTAGAATTTAAACCTAACAATTTCAACAGTGAATTTATGAAAACTACCTGCTAATTTGGTGCAGCACTTACACTTGTGAAGATGGGTTATCAATGAGGGAAAGCTCATCAGAACAATTACATCTAGTATAATCTGTTAAAATTTAGGGAAAGGAAAACTATAGTACGGTACATCATATCTGGAAGGAGATGGGTACACTCTAAATAATTGACAGTGTATTATTGGGAAATCAGGGAAGCTGAAGGAAGCAGCATATATTAGTGTGTTAATCAAGTGCAGAATTCCAAGTGATTTTGGCACTGATTTTTATTGCTTAGCAAAGTTAGTGTTAGGGTTCTCTTCTCAGCTTGGTAACCATTACTCCTCGACATGGAGTAATGGTTAGCAAGCTTGTCGCGCTAGAACCTGTTACAACTGAGTAGTGAGTTCAATATCACATACTTTCAGCTTTGTTCCACATCTAAGTGGCATCGCCTGCTGACTTGGTTTCTTAATGCCTTTTAAACAAACTAATCTTTAGTATATTAATGTATAGTTTCTCCTTGTTGGTTTTCTTTTTATCTAGTAAAGAGTTTTGCTTTTTCAAGGTTATGCCTAATGAGTGCTGAAGAATGAATTGATCAAAACTGTGTTAACAATAACAACTATATAAAAAGAAAAATTTGAGCATACAATGTTGGATATGTTTAATGATTTTTCTCAAAGTTATAGACGAAACATCTGTCTTGTTTTGAAAATTTGAACTGAGAGAATGCCAAATATTAAATCTGCCAAATGTTTTATTTCTTAAAAGCAAAAATCTTATTCACATCAAAATCTGGTAATCGTATCAAGATTGATTTTGGCAAAATATCTGTGAAATAAAAACTGGAACATGAATTTTTATTTTACCTTTTTAGTTTTTCCTTCTTATTTTTTGCTTTTTAATTTTGTTTATTTTTTGGGTGTTGAAAAGTTCTTGACCCTACCAAGAAGTGATCTAAAAATATCCTAGCTTTCAGGGTACAAGGGGTGCTGAAAAGTTCTTTGCATGGTCCATTTAAAGTTTAGCCAAATGAATTCTCATTAGGAGATTTTTTAAAAAAATTTTTTTTTTTTTTTAATGTTTTAAAAATCTCTTCTTGGTAGGGTCAGGGACTTTTCAGCACCTTTACATATTTTAAAAGGAAATACAAAAGTAATGCTGGATGTCAAAACAAAGGAAAACACTGACGCTTTGCTTTGACTGGATGAATTTGTGGTATGATGAAAAGCAGCTTAGAATGAGGAATTATGCATAAATACATTTGGGAACAATATGAACTCTTCTCCCCTCCAGCTATGGGTTAAATAATAGGACTTCTATCTTAAAAAGAAAAAAAAACATTGTTATATCTCCAAAAATTGTTAATGCAATATTCACTTGCAACTAAGGTTAAATTTTTCAGTTGATTTAAAAAATGACATACAATCTATTGCTAACTGGGACAAGAAATGGCTTGTTAATTTTGATACCTCCAAAATTAAATCACACTCTTTTAATCTTTATAGAGAAGCATTTTTACCTTTCATCAGCATGTTTGATGCTAATCTCAAGGAGAGTGACAATTTTGCTTCTGTGGGCCAACATTATCCATTGACATGAAATGGAAAGAATATATTGACTCAATTACTAAATCTGCTGCTAAGAAAATTGGTTCATTGTGTTGTAATAGACAATTTTTCTCACCAGAATGTTTGTTGTACATTTATAAGTCTACCATTCATCTATGCAGTGAATATTGCTCCCATATTTGGTTTTGTGCTTCTGCTATTTATTTAGATATTCTTGACAAAATCCAAAGAATCTGCAATGTTATTAGTTCTAACCTGGTATCTCAGCTTCAGCCACTTTGCCACCATCATAACATAGCTTCCCTGTGACTTTTCTATGAGCATTTTCAAAGCAATTGTTCTGATAAGCTTTTCTTTTTGGTACCTTGATATTATGAATTTAAGCACAGTATTAGATTAGCATACAAATCTCATCAATTTACAGTTGAAATAACAAGATGTAATCATAAGTTCTATGCTATGGGTGTCTTCTATTGCACTTGTCATTTATGGAACTCTGACTTCTTGTTTTTCAGTCAACTTTGATCTCCTGCTACATTGGTGACAAGGTCTTATCAATTTTTTTCCAACAAGATGGAATTGGAATTAATTTTATAGAGTCAATTGCTAAGTCTGTTGTTAAGAAAGTTGGTTCACTGTCATATAGTGTTAATTTTTTGCTTCTGAATTTTTCTTGTACCTTCGTAAGTCTAACATTTTTCTATACATTGAATATTGATGCATATTTATGAGTTTACCATTCATTAATGCATTGAATATTTTTGCCACGTCTGGTTTGGTGCTTCTGCTATTTATTTAGAAATTTTTGGTACCTGTAATATTATTGGTCCTTACCTGGCATCTTGGCATCAGTCACTTTTCCACCGCTATAATGTAGTTTCTGTGGACATTATGAATTTAAGTGCAGTATATCAGCTCGGAACCAGAAATCGGGGAGCCGAGTTCGAATTCCACCCGAATTCATTGCATTCACTTATGTGCAAATACCCTTGGGAAAGGTATTAATCTGTCTATTCCTTGCAGTTATGGGTTAAATTACAGGACAGATTGGGTTCTATAGCCTTGGTCGGCAACCAGTCTACCGCAGAAAGCAATGGCAACCTACTGCGGGATAATCTTCTGCCCAGTCAGTCATGTCTCTTTCGGGACATGATCGCCCAAGCGTGTATCACATATGGCACTTAACTGACTGACGAAATATATTAGTTGGAATAATGATTACGGCTTCTATTGGCCATAAAGTGGGGGATTGGTTTTCTATTGTTATGAAGTAATAAACTGATCCCCCACTAATTGCTAGTTAATAATATAATACATCTCTTCTCCCCCTAGCTATGAGACAAATAACAGGACAGATTGGGTTCTATAGCCTTGGTCGGCAACCAGTCTACCGCAGAAAGCAATGGCAACCTACTGCGGGATAATCTTCTGCCCAGTCAGTCATGTCTCTTTCGAGACATGATCGCCCAAGCTTAACTGACTGACTAGATTAGCATCTAGATCTCATTATTTTACAGTTGAAATGGCAAGATATAGTTGTATGTTTGATGCTAAGGATTTCTTCTGTTGCACTTTTCACTTATAGAACTCTTTTTTGGCTTCCCAGTCAACCTTGATCTTCAAAAATTTTAAGAGCAATGTCAGTTATCTTCCGTTTTCTTAATTTATAGGGAACTTGAGTAAAAAAGTAACGTTTATAATTTATTTTGAACTTTTGAATTTCAGTGTATGTGGAGGGGTGAAAGTATTACAGGAAGAAAGTTAAGTTTAAGTAGACATTTCTATAAAAATTAAATTCTTTCTTTATATTTAGTGGTCACCCCTTTTTAAGAATAGTTATCCTCTTCTCTTAACCAAATTTTCTCAAGAGCCCATATCTGCTTGATTTCATATCCGAAAAGAGTAAACAAAATTTTACTAAGCTGTGGTGCTCTCTGTAGCCAAGCAGCCGAGTGCACATTGAATTAGATGTTGATTTCTCCTACAAAGAAGGGCATGCATTTAAACCCTGCCAGAGAGCACATTTTCTGTATCGAGTTTTCTCTAGTGCACAGGCTGGTAGACATAATACAACTGTTTCAAAAAGGGAGAATCTACTCAAAAATAGATATCTGGGGGAGAATGAAAATTAAATAATAAATTAAATAAATAATAATCTAGTATTAAAAAAAAATAATTTAATTTTCTCATAATGCAAATGCAAACCAATGAAAGGGTTTCTGGTCATGTCAAAAGTTTGTGACCCCATTCCAGAAAGGAGATTGTCTTTCTTTCGATACTTTCGAATCATAGGATTTGGACATGTTTTTGCAGCAATGCAAGGAAAGGGAGTCAGTCAACCTCTCTCAACGTTATGCTGACTTGAGGTAGACTACTCTCTTACCTTCGAGTTAGCACACACACACACACACACGTGTGTCAATAAAAATTGACCCTTAATCTTCCAACTACGTTTTGTGTTATTTATTGAGGTTCAACAACATTACCTTCTTCTGATACCAAACAAAAAAGACAAATACCAACCCACTCAGTTAAGTGCCATATGTGATACATGCTTGGGCAATCATGTCTCCTTTGGGACATGACTGACTGGGCAGAAGATTATTCTGCAGTAGTTTGCCATTACTTTGTGTGGTAGACTGCTTGCTAGCCAAGGCTATAGAACCCAATCTGTCCTGTTATTTAACCCACAACTGGAGGGAAGAAATGAATTAATACCTTTCCCAAGAGTATTTGTGTGTAAGTGAATCCAACCAACCCACTACATATCCATTAAAAATAATGTTAAAAGCAATAATTATACATAATTACGCCTTCAGTACAAGAAGGTACTTTCTGCCATGTATGTAATAATCAGTTAAGCCCAAGTGTTTGAACAATAAAGTAGATACTTTTAGCTTCTGTTAAAATAAAATTTGAGCAGTTTATCTAATATAGATCAAGAGTTATGGTATTTTGAAAGATGACAAAATTTAAACATGATTTTCTCATTTCTTTTATTTTCCAGCAAAAATTACCATTTAATTTCAAACGCCTCATATATAATTAATACAAATTTGTCACTTAGTTGATTGATTTTATATTCAGCATCTTGATTCCAGAGTTTTGTAGTTCGACCATTTTGTAATTGTTCAGTTCACTTGTCAGGAGGCTTTAACATTTGATTGGTCTTTTCTCATTTTTCTATATCTTTATACTAAGTTTGTAACTTATGTCTTAGTTATTGGTGTTAGGTTGATTTTTTCCCCCCTCCTTTTGTGTGTGCTTGTGTGCGCATATATACATGCATATGCACATCTATTTATCCTTTACCTGTAACCAGATCACTGGCAGGTCTTAAATGTTCATACCAGGTATGAACACCCAAAATGTTGAAATTGACGGGAGAATTAACTTTATATATACATACACGTTTGTTAATCATTCTCTGAGTATGTCCTTCTGCTAGGGTAGCTAGCTAATGCCTGTTCAGTCAAACTGCAATTAATATATGTCATGACCTGAGAATGAATTGAGTGAAACCTAAGAAAAAAATTATCAAAACAACACTGAATATTTATGCAGGTAATTCTGATATTTTATCTCTGAATATTGTATTGTTTTCAAGAATACAAACAAACTGGCTATGTTGAGTATGAATGAGCAAAAGGCTTGCTTCAAATGTAGACATTTATTTGAAACTGGAATTTGAACCAAGCATCTTTTACATAAAGAAGACTTGTTCAAGAAGTAGAGTGGATAAGCAACACTGTACAACCATGTAAAGCAAATTATATTTGTAAAATAAATATAGAGAATTCCTTCAGCTATCATTTACATGTTAAAAGATCTTATTCCTCGAGTGCAAAAATAACTTTTTTTTTTGAGCATTTCTAACAACATATCAATTGTGTTAATTTCTTCTAAGATGTACACAAAAGTATTTTTTTTTTTTTACAAACAGGTTGTTTCTTCTGTTATCTGTTAAGTTTAACTTAGGTTGGCATAAGGTTACAAGTGAGAATCGAGCTTACTACTCAATAGTCAGTCAGTTAAGTGCCATACGTGAAACACACTTGGGCGATCATGTCTCGAAAGAGGCATGACTAACTGGGCAGAAGATTACCCCGCAGTAGGTTGCCATTGCTTTCTGCGGAAGACTGATTGCCTGCCAAGGATATAGAACCCAATCTGTCCTGTTATTTGACTCATAGCTAGAGGGAGAAGAACCGTATTATATCATTATGTAGTAATTAGTGGGGGATCGGTTTATTACTTCATAACAATAGAAAACTGATCCCCCACTTTATGACCAGTAGAAGCCTTAATCATGAATCCAACTATTATATTCAGTCAGTCAGTTAAGTGCCATACGTGATACATGCTTGAGCGAGCATGTTTTGAAACAGACATGACTGACTGGGCAGAAGATTATCCCGCAGTAGGTTGCCATTGCTTTCTGCAGTAGACTTGTTGCCAACCAAGGCTATAGAACCCAATCTGTTTTGTTATTTAACCCATAACTGGAAGGAAGAGGCAGATTAATACCTTTCCCAAGGATATTTGCGCGTAAGTGAATATAATGAATTCAACTGGAATTCGAACTCGGCTCCTCGATTTCTCATTCTGAGCTGATATCCACTGCACCACTTGGGTTCTATAGCCTTGGTTGGCAACCAGTCTACCGCAGAAAGCAATGGCAACCTACTGCGGGATAATCTTTTGCCTAGTTAGTCATGTCTCTTTCGAGACAAGATCACCCAAGCGTGTTTCATGTATGGCACTCAGTAGTAATTGTCGATAATAATGGCTCATTAAGCATTATTCGATGCTCAGGTGATTTGTTTTTCATGTCACATTTATTACTGTTGGTTTTCTAAGTTGGCTTCTGTGACTGAGTGGTCTAAAGTATGCCAGATCAGACAGTAGTTTCTCCTACAGAAGGGACACAGGTTCTAACCTTACTGGAGAGTATGTTTTCTTAAGTTTTCTCAAATTGGAGTAGATAGACTAAACTGTCGCCCGGTTCACACTCCACCCACATCTATTGAACAGGTGAAGAGGCTCATCCCTTGTTCTCTGTTTAGGATGTGGTTTCTGGCTTTCTCTTTTCCAATCTTTTCACTCTTACGTAGCCCCCTGCACCTCAGTGGCGTTACCGCCTTGCTTGGGGTGATATGATTAAAAGAAAATATGCATGCTGGTAAACCTAATAAACACTGTTTAAAAATGGGACACTTACTAAAATACAGGTATCCACAAAAAATAACATCTGATTTAATAAAAATGTTGATTTAGGAATATATGCTTCAGCTCTGGATTAGATTGGTTTGCA
Source organism: Ascarosepion bandense (assembly GCA_037127315.1). Classification (NCBI taxonomy): domain Eukaryota; kingdom Metazoa; phylum Mollusca; class Cephalopoda; order Sepiida; family Sepiidae; genus Ascarosepion; species Ascarosepion bandense. The sequence continues at coordinate 1,341,770 of JBBBDQ010000533.1, read as the reverse complement.
GTCATTCTAGAAGAATAATCTTGAATTCAAATACATGTTATGTATGGGTTTGGTAATTTAACCTACTTGTTACAGAAACCACAGTAGTAACACTTAGTGTGGTGGGGCTGTGGCTCCATACTCTACAGGTAGGGGTGTGCTGTTTAGAGATGCTGTGGTACATGATCTGTACCGATTTTCTTTTTCTTTATTTTATTGATTTCACCCTATGTAAGGCAGTGAAGTCACCAAGATACAAGGGGTTACTGAGTGTGAAAAAATAAGAAAACAGAAGCGATATTAAGGAGCAAGAACAATAGAAGCGTAACCAGGAAGACAGGACAGTACACTGTATTCAATTCATCCAAAAATGATAGTTGATTCTACACAAGCATTCACCACTGTAATTATAATGCAAATAACTTCTCATCGCAGAAATTCAGACAGTAATTAAATTCTTTTTCTTATTCAATTGAGACCAACGGAGAAAATTAACTGTAATGGAAATGACATGAAAAGGAAATCACCAGGGCATAAGGTAATGCTCACTGAACTAATCTTGATGACCAATAAAAGTAAATAAACAATTCTGCACAACTTTTCACCACTCTAATTAAAATCACGTCTGGGATAGTTGAGCTGTTCAGTTGTAAGAATTAAACTGTTAAACTCTCTCGTACTGAATATATATATATATATATATATATATATATATATATATATATATTTAGTGTATCGAGGCAGCAAATAATTTTCTAAACATATACTGTTGAATATAAGAGACAATGAATGTCTATTATGTTTAATCACGAGCCGTTCTAAACGTCATATTTTGGCTGTAATTTCAGTTGAAAATAAAGACAAAAATTCTCCAACATTTGGATAATTTTTTATTAATTTGGTTCTAAGCTTTCGGCTCACATGAGCCATCTTCAGAGAGGTCACCAAGATGGTAACAGAATAACATCCACCATTACCGACGATTTTATTTTGTGTTGACATAAAACTCCGCTAGGCAACGGCAATAGTTACCAAAAATAACAAACACAGTTCGCAAATTTGCAATGCGGTTCTGACGACACACCGTGTAATAGCGCGAAATGACAACAGAACCATATATTCAAATGCAATGTAATGTGTTATGACCATATTTAAATGTGATTTTATTAAGTGTGGGTTGTTTGGATTTAATGTAGATGGCCTCCAATATGTGAAGGTTCTTTTTTACTGTGTGTATGAGTAAGGATTATTGTATTGTTGACTAAAATCAGTCTGATATTATCTTCATGTTTATTAAAAATGGTAGACAAGGTATCATGGTTAAGTTTTTTTTACATAATTTTCTGTGATTTTATAATTTTTTTGCTTTTGAAAACAAATGATGTAAAAATTATCCAAATATTTTGTTTTCCTGAGCACTATTGGCTGTACTTTCAGCCATTATCAAGGATAAGTTTTATTTTACAAGTGACTGAATATGTGTAGTGTTTGTGTGTGTGTGTAGCCATATGTGTGTATTATATTCCAAACACAGTAAGCACATTGTTGATATCATTAAGTGTTGAATTTTCTTTTTTAATTAATGCTTTCATTATTTTGAGCTATTTTCACACGTGGATGATGCTATTATATTTGTATTGTCAACAAGTATGATACGGATACAGTTTGGTAGGTCTCTGTATGCGTTTAAATGATATTGAATTGAACTATGGCCTGAGAGGTGCAATGTGAGCCTTCTTGTCAACTGCATGGTAGTGTGTTCAATGTAATTATTTATAAATTAGGACTGAAAAATGTATTCAAATGCAATGTAATATGTTATGGCCAGATTTTAGTGGGTATTTCTATTTGAAGTCTATTGGCTTTATTCATTTGAGAAATGTATAAATGTATATGGTTATATAGCATTGAAACACTGGTTCTTGTTTGATCAAAGTTAAGCAGTGTTGAGTCTGGTCTGTACTTAGATGGGTGACTGCTTGAGAATACTAGGTGCATTTTGGAAAGAGAAATTGAAGAGTTGTTCGAATTTCAGTCAAATTTGTTACATACACTCACATGCAAATGCACTTGGGAAAGGGATGGATCCATCTTTATTTCTCACAGCTATGGGTAAATAGCAGGACAGGCTGAGCACTATAGCTTTAGTTATCAGCCAGTCTAGAAGAAGAAAAAAAATCTGAATCCCAACCATCCTGGAAAGGGCTGACAAAGGGTCAGTGAGCTTATTAAAGCCAATGGTCAACATGCAGCTATGAAATGGAAAACTCTCATAAAGAAAAAAATCCTGTGAGTGAAACATCATTTGATATGTGGCTCATGGTTTATCAGGATAGGGTGTGGTACTTAGGGGAGAGAGTGTGCATTGCAGAGCGCAGACAGTTGATGGCTTTAAGGCAATTCACTTGTGCAGATTGTTCAGTACAAACTTAGAATCTACTGAACATTGTTCTCAACAGGGGAATCAATCTATATATTGAATTGGCACACAAGTTTGTTCAGTTTAAGTAAGTTTTCTACTTAATAACTGAACAAATATTTACCAAACTACCAGTGGTGTGCACAGAGGTGGAAAGTTATGAGAAAGACTGACAGGTTATAGGGGGTGTCAGGAAGTGGGTAAGAGAAGGATGAGAATACTGATGAGAGTGGAGTGGATGGAGAAAGGAGCATGAGAGAGGATGCAAGTTAGTGAGATAGGAGATGACTTTTGACTTTACATTTAAATTCTTGGAGATTGTAGCTGTTGGGGAAGCAAGTAAATGGAAGGGAATCCCACAGGCGGGAAGTGCAAGAAAAGAAGCTGCTAGAGTAGAATTTGCATTTACATTTCACTGGTTTCAGAGTCTAATCTTGTGGCTTGAGTAAATTCATGTATAGGGGGCACCAGAGAGCTAAGTTCATATACACACACACACACACATGTGTATATATATATATATATATATATATATATATACACACAAAATTTAACAAAATCCATTACGAAATGGATTAACTCTGATATATATTTTTGATTTATTTGTTGAAACATTATTTTTTAATGGATACTTGTATTTGATTAGATACTGTTTTTTTATAATTTAACAGTATATTTATTTATATATACCAACCTGATACTCAAATACAAGTATTCATTAAACAAATAATGTTTAAACAAATTTAAAATACGTCGGAGATAATCCATTTAATAACAGATTTCATAAATAAATTGTCTTTGTTTACGTTTGGTTACATTAGGATACAAAAACAGAGCAGATATGAATATTACAGAAAATCAGGGAAACTGTTCAAAAAGCATTATTTTAGGTTTTGTTTGACTTTAAGTCCTTCGTAGTTAAGTGGTCTAAGACATGTCAGAGATAGACTAAACTATCGCCCGGTTCACACTTCACCCACGTCTATTGAACAGGTGAAGAGGCTCATCCCTTGTTCCCTGTTTAGGATGTGGTTTCTGGCTTTCTCTTTTCCAATCTTTTCACTCTTATGTAGCCCCCTGCGCATCAGTGGCGTTACCACCTTGCTCGGGGTGATGTGATTAAAAAAAAAAAATTGACAGTTTCTCTTAGGGGACACAGGTTCAGATACTGCCAGAGGATGCATATTTTTCTAACAAGATTTCTTGGTTATTTAGGCTGACAGATATAAATAAATATACTGTTTTTTTTTGTTTTTTTTTATAATCATATCACCCAGGCAAGGCATTTTACAGCTACTGTTTTGCAGGGGGTTACATCTGAGGAAAGTTATGAGAAAGAGTGACAGGAAGTGGGTAAGAGAAGGATGAGAATACTAATGAGAGTGGGGTGGATGGAGAAAGGAGCATGAGAGAATGTCAGTGAGATAGATGACTATTGACTTTACATTTAAATTCTTCGAGATTGTAGCTGTCAGGAGCAAGTAAATAGAAGGGAATCCCACAGGCAGGAAGTGCGAGAAAAGAAGCTGACGGAGTAGAATTTGCATTTATATTTTATGTTTAATTATAAAAATAACAGTATCTACTCAAATGCGAGTATCCATTAAAAAAATTTGTTTAAACTAATTAAATACACACACACACATTGGACTCTCCTGTCAGTTTTAGCATATTAGTATACAACGTATCAGTTCTTAGAACCAAACTGTCGGACTAGCTGATCATATGGTTTGATTATAATGGAAATGCAGAACGTACAGACGTTTCGAGTGTTCCATATGATCTTCTCAGGTTTTGAATTCAGATTTTTTCTTCTCTTAGACTAGTTATTAGTCAATGCTATAGGATCGTGTCTGTATATTGTATTTACCCATACCAGAGAGGAAAAGAGATGAGTATTTGCGTGTAAATGAATATAAAAAGTGCAACTTGAATTCAAACTTGGCTCCCTGATTTCTGATATATTGGATATTTACACCCAAATCAATGGTGTTAATATGGGCAACTCTTAAGGCCCTGCCCTCTCTAATTTTCACTTGGCAGATGTTGGAAATATGTTCCAAAAAGCAAACAAACCATAAATCTACAAAAGCTATGTTGAAAATATTTTTATATCAGCAAAAAAATAAAATTTAGGCATTGGTTAGTTTCAGTGACTTGACCCAAAGGGCTGTGAGTTCAATACCAGGTGATAGTGGTGAACAAATAGTGGTGAACAAATAACTTAGAGAGTTGAGTTAAAGGGAGATAACTATATGGCTACCTGAAGTAGTATCCCACATGGAATGATAATTTATACCCCATCGAAATAAAGGGTTCGTGAAGAAGACCAGAGTGTATGACAGCTGAAATGTTGTAAATATGACAATAAAGATGAGGACAACACTCTGAGCAATGTAAATAATGTAAAAATTAAAACAATTGTAAAGCAAATTGAGAACCTAAAATTTACATTAAAAAAAAAAAAACCCAAAAAACCTGAAAACACTGTACTAAAGTTCTCATATGAACTTATTAATAAAATCCCATTTCTCTGTATTTAAATAGAACTCAGCACTATTGTATTTAACATCTTATTTGCATTATTTATATTCAGAGGATTGTCCTCATTTTTGTTGTTTTTATCTTAGTTTTGGCTGTTGTGCCATCTGGCCTTCTTCAGATGTATATCAGTCTGGATAACCTACAGGGAATTTTGAACTGAACCCTTTATTTAATCTACAGGGGTAGACTGTTCTTATTCCACTGCCCATGTCTAGGGATATCTTGTCTAGTTCAGCAAAGCAATATTCTGCACATATACAAATCTACCATCCGCCCGTGTATTGAATATTGCTGCCATATCTGGTCGGGTGCCCCTGCTGCTCTCCTTGGGCTACTTGACAAAATACAAAGGAGGATCTGTAACGTGGTTGTTACTGACTTGGCAGACCGGCTGCAACCACTCTCTCACTGGCGTGATGTGGCTTCCCTGTGCCTCTTCTACAAGTACTTTCATGGCTTCTGCTCCGATGAGCTTAGATCACTGGTGCTGCCTAAGCATGAATTTACACGAGATACTAGATTAGCAACTAGGTCCCACCCTTTTACAGTTAAACAAATAAGATGTAACTGTAAATTCTACTCCAACAGCTTCTTTTCTCGCGCTTCCCGCCTGTGGAACTCCCTTCCACAAGTCTGCTTTCCCGACAGCTACAATCTCCAGGTGTTTAAATGTAGGGTCAATAGACACCTCCTATCACACTAACTCCCAATTATTCTCAGAACACTCTCATCTACCCAACCCTCATTCTCTGTATCCTTACCCGCCTATCACCCACCCTCTGACATTTCCTATATTTAATCATCCTTTCTCCAATCTATGTAGCCCCCTGCACAGTAGTGGCAGTGACATGCCTTGCTCGGGGTGAAACGCTTATAAAAAAAAAGCAAGTAGTGGAATGAGAAGAATTTACCTTCCATGGATTAAATAAAGGGTTTAGTTCAGAATTCCCTTTAGGTTACTCAGAACAAAACCATACTTTGGACTATTTATCTAAAAGTTTGATACCTATGTACATATCTATCAGCTTTCATCAGATGTATATCAATCTGGGTAACCTACAGGGAATTCTGAACTGAACCCTTTATTTAATCTACTGTGCTAGACTGTTCTTGTTCCATTGCTCATATCTAGGGATACCTCATCTAGTTGTTATTTTTATTTAGTATTGTTCAGTTATTGCTCACCTGTTTTCACTGAGTTCAATAACATACTGCCTTACCCAGAGATTGAACTCACAATCACTATGTCACCAAATTCATAAACCAATACTTTTACTCACTAGGACTGTAGTTTTTTCCGAATGATATTCACACTGGAAAGTCAAACAGCTGAAATGTCATGGTGAAAAGAACAAAGACGAGGACAATAGTTAAAATATAAATAGTGTAAATAATAACACTATATTTCAGAAATTCAAACAAAACTACTGGCAAAAATTGCTGCTTTTTTAATTATACGAGGGTCATTCAATAAATAACGTGAATTTTTCGGTATAAGGACTTCTAATACAGATAGAAGCTTACTTTTTTTTATTTTTTAACGTAGTCCCCCAGCAGTGTCACACACTTCTCCCATCTGTGCACAAGCTTCCGTATTCCCACAGAGTAAAAATCTTTGGACTGATGTCTCAGCCAATAGCTCACAGCACTTTTGACTTCATCGTCACTTTCAAACTTCATGCCTCTCGTGAACGCTTTCAAGGGACCAAACAGGTGAAAGTCTGAAGGGGCAAGGCCTGGGCTGTAAGAGAGGGATGAGGGAGCAGTTGCCAGCCCAGCTTGTTGATGGTCCGCACTGTTTAGGTTGCTGTGTGAGGCCTTGCATTGTCTTAATGAGTAGGCAAGGTCATCATGGACAATTTTGTGTGCTGTTCTCACTTCAGGAGACCTCACTTCTGTAGGTCTCGCAGGCCTGTCTTCATCCTCAACACTGCTCTGTCCTTCTTTAAACAATTTAGCCCACTTGTAGACATTTTTTTGGCTGAAACATGTGGCACCATGCACAGTTGACATTCTCCTATGAATTTTAACTGGTTTGCACCCTTCAGCAACCAAAAACTTTATAACTGACCTCTGTTCAATCCTGGAGCATGCTTCTTGGTCGGCCATCTTTGTTAATCTCCAAAACTCTAAAAAGTGTTCTTTTTTTCAATCTGCAAAAAAAATTTAAATCCGTTTGAAAAAGAAGTAAAGAAAAAAAATTTAAAATAAAAAAAGATTTTATCTGTATTAGAAGTCCTTTTACCGATAAAATTCACCTTATTTATTGAAGACCCTTGTAATAGAGACTGTCCATAATGATATAAAATAGCAGTGATGAAAATCTTTCTAAATAGAGCACACCTAATCTCTTCTTTTCAGGCAATATTTTTCAGTCAACTCAAACACAAACATTGACCTGATACATTTTTTTTCCTTTTCTTCTTTCATATTAAATTACAGTAGCTATTTTCCTTTTGTTTTTATCCTCATTTTAATTATGTCTGTACTGTTTGCTATGATTAAAACAAACATTGGTTAACAATAATTTTCCCAACTGCTTTATAAGATTATTCTTTCAGAAACTAAATGTCACCAGTCATAAAAATACTGCACAGAAAAACACTAAATTTAATTTTTTTCTTTTTTAGAAAAATCCACCTGGCATATCCGTATTCTAACCATTTCTTTAAATATTCTGGAAACTTAATTCCACCCCTTCATTTAATTTGAACATTCTGTGTTTTAAGTAATTATTAAAAAGGATTCCAGCCAACTCATTTTTTTCCAATCCACCCTGTTTGAAACTCAAGTGTTAGTATTTACTGAATTTAACTTAGTCTGGCACAAGGACACAATTATAGGGGTAGATACCAGAAAAAATCAGTCTTCTTATATAGCAGTTATGATATGCTCCATACTTTGGCTTTGTGCCACATCTAAGCGGCACTTAGAAAATCACTTATCTCAGTAACCATTATCCCATTATGATATTTGCAATATGTTGAACTCTGGATATTAAATTACACCTGTTTTGTTCTTGTACTAAACAGCCATGGCCTGTGGGAATTATCTGTGTATCTCATTCAACTCTAATTATCATTTAATTAATTTCCATTGAGTCACTAATGAAAATCTGGTGATGGTCAGAATAATTGGTTATTGAACATATTGTAAAGTTTGTTGGATTTATGCCTTTCCATTTTAATTTGCTTAAATCATTTTACCACAAGCAAGCCAATAAAGCCACTAAGACAAAAGGGGTAACTATTTGTTAGAGATTATAAAAAAAAATACTGTTAACCTTTGTTGCATATTGGTTACAATTGTAATTAATATGCAACAAAGTATTACAGAGAGAGAATAATAAAAGAACAAGAATTAAGAAAACAAGATAATGAGTGACATTTCATTTAAATTTTTCAATAGAAGACTAGGAAAATAGAAACCAGATGAGTGTCTAACAAGTGAGAACTGCAATAGAAGAAACTATTAACATAAAACTTACGGTTCATCTAACCATTTCAACTATAAAAATGATGAGACCCTGCAATCAATCTAGCACTGCACTTAAATTTATCAAATCTATGGACCATGGAGGAAAACTTGTCACAATAATTACCATGAAAGTATTTATAGAAAAGGCAGCAGGTATTATGACAATTGGAAAATGGTTGAAGTCAAGTTTTCAAGTCAGGGCTAATAACACTGTGGAGTTTTCTTTGGATTTTATCAAGAATCTCTAAATGTATAGCAGGAGCATCAGACCAGATGTAACAGCAATATTTAATGCATGAATGAATGCTAAACTTATCAATATGTAAGACAGATTATAGTGAGAAAAAATGTCTAGCATAACAAAGTGAACCAACATGCCTAGCTGCAGATCTACCAATGGATTTAATATAGTCTTTTCACTTCATAACACTTGAAAATGTAAGCCCAAGAATGTATGATGAGTAACTCTCCTTGAGGTTACCCATCAGCCTTGTTAATGGAAAGGAGAAAGGGGTCTTTTTGCTTGGTTATGCTGGCTCATTTTTGGAAAAATTGTTGAAAATTGTCCTTTACTGGAAATATAACTATGAAGACACTGCCAGTGATTTCTCATGGCCACCACCATTTTGGTTTTGATCAGATACTCTGTAGAACAGACTAAGCTAAATGACACCACCATCACACAAAAATATGTCAGAAAACAGGTTGCATTGTATACTATTATATGTGTATACTTGTTTGGAAATAGCTCTAAGCAATAGTTTGTTTATGACATAAATGTTAGGAACTGTTAGTTCATGATGTCTTGAATATATATATATATATATATATATATATATATATATATATATATATATAAAATAAATTTCGATGTTCAAATCAGTTGTATGGCCATTTCTACATGAAATCCCTAAGAGAAATTTCACGCATCATTGGCAACTTCTTTATTTAAAAATAAACCGAGATATTTTACCAGCAAAAGTTAAAAAAAATATACATCACAGAAAAAATAAAAGGGGTGGGATTAAGTAGACAGGAATCAATGTCTATTTTTAGATTTTTGGAAAACCTTACTTTTAAACTGAGTTAAGAGTTTTAAGTTAAAGTTAAGTTTTATAATTGGCTCTGTAATTTAAATATTAATTACATTGAGCCCTCCACCTTGATCAGTTTTAATATTAATGTAATTAATATTAATTAGGATCGGGTCTTTGGAATTTACTTTACTGCTTTTCATTTTGGATTAACGTTTTATATTTAAAATATATATATATATATATGTGTGTGTGTCTACAACAGTAAGAGTGTTAACATATTATTATACATTGATTTATTTGAATTATTTTCATCACAACTAAAACACTGTCTAATAATATTTATAACAGTTATTAGATGGTGTTTCCAAATTGATACCAAGAGACAAGATCAAAACATGAGGCTTACTGAAGACAAAGTGAAGTGACAAGCTAATGTGCCATGTAGATCTAACATTATTGCATGATAGCAGGAACAGACATCTGTGGAATAGAATGTGTGAATGCTTTCTCTATTGGGAGTAAAAAAAAAAATGGCTAGTAACAATTTTCCTACTCAAAATAATCTTTCTATGTCAAATCTAAATTTTCTTAATTATCCAATCTGAAACTCAAATTCTGCATCTCTATTTTGGTTATCTAAAATAGGAATCAATTAAGCGGCTAATATCTGATAAGGTTATTGGTAAATGGTTACCTATGAATTTATTTGCAGTGTGCTTATCTGATGAGAGCATTTTATGTTACAGTAAATGCTTTGTTAGTTGCAAGAGTTGTATACAACAGGGAAAATGTTTTGCCATTATATATAAAACCCCAGTCTTCTTAGGACTGTGCAAGCTGTTACTTTCCAGATAAACTAATGTATTGGTTCGTTTATAAAACTCCTATTTTTCATTTGGACTTACCTTCTCGACTCTGATATGCTATAAGTTATTGGGTTGCTACTACCTGCTTTGATTTTGCTGTTAAGTAGCTATTTACATTGCTTTTCTCTTGAGCATTGTTATGTTGGCTTATTGCCCTCAAATATTGTGCAAATATTTAAAATACAACTAGAAAAAAATTGTGGTTATTTTTTTTTCTTTGAAAGCAATAAATAATAAAGTTAATAGTTTTCCCAAGTATTGGTTACAAACAGATTTAGAGGGAAAATAGTTGCTTTTTTTTCTTCACTTCAGCTTAACAAATAGTATAAAGAAAAGATTTTATTAAAGATTTTGGAGCTTGAGGTAATTCTTTTTTGTTTAGCTTTTTTTTTCTCTTTTTAGCTTAAACCATTAAAAGGGTGTTAATCTGTATATATGTATCTTTCTGTTTACACATGTGTAGTGTAATATTATAGAATGTTAGCAATCAATATTGCATCGTATGATGAAAGGGTTAAAAAAATACAAAGAATGCTCTTATCAGAAGTCAGCATAGTTGAAAAGATTTGTGCATTACTTTTGCACTTAATTTGTAAGTTTGATTGCTAGTGGAGTGGGGGATATCAGGGTGAGGTTTTATATGAGGTTTACAAGCATTTTTGATTTTTGTGTTTTCTAAACTAACTTTGTAGTATACTTAGTTTATTATAAGATAAAGAGTTTAACCCATCTAATGATGGTAGGGTGGGGAGATTTTTGGTTATAATGATATTCTAAATATATCTTCAGAATTTGGATTAAAATCTCACTATTTTTGGTGATTTGGAATGACTACAAACCATTTGGACTCGCCTTTTATAGGCAGAAGCACATAGATGTATACTGGGATTTTTTTCTCAATAAAATAGGCCAGTTTGCGGGTTCATATGATGCAGTCCTGGTCTGTCTTGTCTAGAAGTCAGAACGCTACGCCCATTTGTCTGAACTTGTTTTTGTGTGTCAATACCAATTCTTAGTCTCTGAACGTTTTACCTTATTACTGTTGTTTTGCTTTGGATATATCATTTGCTTGATATTATTTTTTTTCCCTATACTTTTTTTCTTTTTATTGCAAACATTGTCAATTCTGTTTGTTTGACAGTTCTGTTATTTATTTTTGCATTTGCCCATGGTTACTCACTTCACAACTTCCAATAAGGAATTATTGCACAATTGGCAAAATAATATATAAGGAAATGCATAAAATTTTTATGTAAGTAAGAACATTTCGAGGATAGTTTCTGTTGTTATTCTCTACTCATAACCATATTATATTGAAACATTGGTTCTCATCTGATCATCAAAGTTAAACAACATTGAATCTGGTCTGTGGTGGGTGACTATTCAGAAATACCAGGTACTATAAGTTTGGATGTCTTGATGGTGTAATGGATAAAGGCTTATAATAGGAAATCATTATATTTGAATTCCAGTTGGGTTTATGTTCACTTGTGTGCAAAATGCCCTTGGGAAAGGTATGAATTGATCTCTTTGCTTCCCAGCTATGGGTTAAATAGTAATACTTGTATCAGAAAGTCATTATGATCTCCAAAAATTTTTTTACAATCCAAACATATTTTTTGGCTTTAAATATTGATACTTAAAATGCTGATAAGCAATAAAAAAAAAATAAAAGGAAAAAACAAATTGATCGATCAATCAATCTGCTGTTATTTCAATAATATCTAAAAAGTAATTCATTACATTACAATCCAGAATGTGTGTTGTGGTGCAATGTTTATTGGGTTTGAATAAGAAATTGGAGAGCCAAGTTCAAATTCTAATTGAATTCGTTGCATTCACTTATGCACAGATATCCTTGGGAAAGGTATGAAGCCATCTCTTCTCTCTCCAGTTTGAGTTGAATAGCAGGACAAATTGGGTTCTTTAACCTTGGTTGGCAAACAGACTACTGCAGAAAGAAATGGCAATCTACTGTGGGAAAAATTTTCTGCTTAGCAATTAATGGATCAAGAGACCTGATTTCCGAAGCAGGTATCACATATGGCACTTAACTGACTGACTGAATCCATTACTGATATCCTGCTTTGGTTGGGCTGAGAACTTTTCAGCATCCCTTTGTGTTTGTTTATGAATATGAAGTTATGATTTTTCTGTTTGTATGAGTATGCTGATCTTAGTCATTCTCACAACACTTTAGTCATTTTATCCTTTGACCTTCAGTTGTCTATCATACTGAGTAACTTTGTCATAACTTTGAACTGAACCCTTTATTCAATCCATGGGAGTAGATAAATTGTTTTCATTACACTTTCTATGTTTAGGAGATAAATTTCATAACTGATACTTGAATGTCTTGTTCACTTTTGTGTCAATTGATCCATTTTTTTTTATCTAAATCTAAATCTATCTAAACTTATTTAGAAATGAAACTTTGTGTGTACGTGTCTGTGTGTATGTGTGTGTATCCATTACCTATAGACTCTGACACGGCTGAACCGATTTCCTTGAAAATTTACACAGTTGTATTATAAGCGTCTGCGAGTGTTCTTAGCTAGGTTTTGTGTTGAGGTACCCCCCAGAAATATCGAAAATCGACAATTGAAAAAATTGAGTTACAGAAGGAGTGGTCCAATTTTAATCAAATTTGATACACTCATAGACAAAGACATAAGAAATGATATTCAGAAGTTTCAAGGTTGCAGTTCTTATAATAGTGCAGAAAACTGAGAATATATATGTATATAAATGGCAAGATGTTTGTGTGTGTGTGTGTGTGTGTCTGTTTATCTGCCTGTTTGTATTTTTTTCAGCCCTTTTATTTTAGTTTTTGCTTCGGATTTGGCTCTAAGTAGGTATAATTGTAGTTTTTAGTCTCAGCCATGATACCATTTACTCAGAGGACTTATTTAGCCTTCAAAATTCAGTTTATGACGAAAAAAACTTATTTGATATTGATAGCAGGAAATCAAAATTTGACTTACATCCATTCATTTTTCTTTCAGTCTACAGTTTCGCTTTAACTGGAAACAACTATCGCTTTTTAGTCTTTCATGCCAACGTCCAAAGAGTCTGAGCTCCAGGACAATGGATTAGTTTTAAAGCTTTCATTACACCCGAGCAATGCCGGGCTATACTGCTAGTTTTAAATAAACCAGAGTCTGTGAGATAAGCATGCTGGTGTAACTAGTAAAAATAGTAATTCCTAATTCCCCAAAATTCTGACATTGTATATAAAGTTAGCAAACACACGAACCTTCAAAGTGCCTGCAAAAAAGAACGGAATGTTAAAGGACATTTTTTTTTCCTTTGATACTGCTATTATTTTAATTACCTTCACTCCTCAGCAATGTTTATTTTTTTAAAGCAATGATGAGAATTTTAATAAAACCATAACATATAAAAGTGAATTTATACATTTTCTTTGTTCTTGAGAATTGACAAAAATAATAAATGTTATTTAGGTGTTAGAGTGTTTATTTACACGATTGTTTATTGGAATGGTTGGTAAAACATCGGCTAATTGATTTAAACTTTATAAAATAGTAAATAAGGATTTCCCTCTACTTGATGTATATATTTTAATAATTTAGTAAATGTTTATAAATTTCTGAATAAAAAGATATTTTTTATATTTATTTTTTTATAAATTGGTAAATGATGAATATTGCATTGCATTATTTTTAATTGTATTAATTTTATATTTACAACATTCTAAAAACTATTTTAAATAAACAATCTAAAAAAATAAATTGTTTAACATCTTTGTTGTAATTTGTCTATATTTCTGAGATGAGTTAGTATTTACAGTATTCGGACTATTGTCCTCATCTTTGTCACCATTTGTACGACGTTTTGGCTGTTGTATGCTCCGGCCTTCTTCAGGTGCTAGGAATTTTGAACTGAACCCTTTATTACAATCACTGGGGTATATCATCTCCATTTTTACCAGAAGTGGCTCTATGCAAAGAATGGAGTTGATATACCCCAGTGATTGTAATAAAGGGTTCGGTTCAAAATTCCTAGCACCTGAAGAAAATGTCATAGGAAATGTAAATCCTGACAAATAACTAAACTGCTCTGGGTTTTATCCAGATCCATTTGGAATATTTATCAGGCTATCTTTTGCACCTGATAACCCACATTACAAATCACTGCTCTATAGGTGTCTACAGGGTTAACACCTATAGCCTTTTAATCAGCATTAATCTCTGTAAATAATATTCAATACTGAATGTAGTATATTAACAAAGAAATTATAAGTATTTGTTTTTAAAAAAACCCTTTTTAAATTTTTCATCATTAGGCTATGTAATTTTATATAATTACAATAACTTTTTTGATGCATTTTTTTGTGGGGGAAATTACACAATTTGATGTTATGTTATTTGATGTTATCAAGAACCCTAATTTTATTTTTTTGTGTGCCATGTTCTTTCAGGATATAAGCGATCATGGTCCTCCACAACTTCATAGCTCAAAGTAATGTTTGTTCCATCAAAGTCCTTGTTTTATCCATTTATGCATTGTTAGGTCAATTACTTGCTAAAGAAACTCACTTAGAAAAAAAAAATCTGTAAAAATTGATGCTCTTTTCTTTTTTCTTTTTTTTTTTTTTTAACGATCTAGTTCTCTCTGTACAAGGTGGGGGCATTTGAGGTAGGGGGCTATATTAAGAGGCAGTTTATATGGATAGGAGGGGAAGTTAATGATTGACTCTAGCCTTGAACAGGTCAAGATTGTAATGCTTGAGGAAACATCCTCTTGGGAGTTTGTTCCACAGGGCTGTGTTTCACAGGAAGCTGTTTGAGTGGAATTTACTTTTTGCTGATGGAATATGGAAGAAGTGTGGGTGGTTTACTACTATGTAAGTGGTATGGCAGGTTCTATAGTCAGATCTGGTGGAACCAAATGATGCAGTTCCATGGTAATAGTGATAGAGCAGTGAGGGACTCATCACATCCCACCTGTGAGGGAGAGGCTAGAGTGTGAAAAATAATTCTTCTCCAACAAGAACGGAGATGCTTCTGCGCTCTGTCAAGACTGGTAAGTGAAGTCTGAGCAGATATAAAAACAGTACTCCATTTTTAGCTTGATCTGGCTCTTATAAAGATAGAGGATAGCATGAGGTTGGTTGGTTGGTTCTTTTGTTTTTATGGCATATCAACACCTCGGTGGGTCATTTATTGCCAACTAAACTTTATTTATTGATTGCTGGTAATACCTGTTTCTTTCAACAATTTATTGTTGTTTTTATACAAGTTTTGTGTCTAGTAATACTTTTTTCTTTTTGAAGTATCAAGATTCATTGGAATTTGTTTTTAAGGGCAGGATCCCCAAGTCCTACCCTTGTTATTTAACTCATAACTGGAGGGAAGGGACGGATTAATACCTTTCCCAAGGGTACCAGTGCTTATGTGAATGCAGGGTATTCAACTGGAATTCGAACTCGGCTCACCGATTTCTCTTTCCGAGCTGATATCCACTACAGCACAATGCACATCTGTCACTAAACGCTTACAGTACCCGGTATTCCCAAGTGGTCACTCATCTAAGTACTAACCAGGCTCAACATTGCTTAACTTCGGTGATCGAGCGAGAACCGGTGTATTCAACATGATATGGCCGTAAGCCTATCATAAGGAGTTAAGTACTTACTGGAGCAGTATAGAGAGTTGATCATTTTACCAGCATCTTTGGCAATGGATTCTATATACAAATTCTACTTTGAGGTCTGATTGGCAGTGATGGAATGTAACTAGTTTGGTTTGGAGGCCGGGAATGTAAGCAACCAGTTTTTCCTTTACTGGGAAGTTAGTGTTAGATTAGAAGAGAAAGTCAGCTGCGAATCTGTGATCATTAAGACTTTTGGAAGTGGCCTGTATATTGTCATATCATTGGTATTGATGTTTACAAATGATCTGAGTATATTCTTAGGTAGATCATTTCTGTAAATTAGAAAGTGGAATGGTTCAAGAAGTAAACCCTGGGGGACACCTGCATTGATGGTCAGGGCCTCATCAAATTGACTGTTAATAACTACTTTCAGGGGAAGGATTTTATAATAGAGAAAACTCTTCCAGTGATTCCATAGCTGGAGAGCTTTTGTAGTAAACCTTTATGCCACACCTTGTTGAAAGCCTTCAAGATATGTAATGCTATAGAGCATTAGGAAGAGACAGCTGAAGTTCCCGGGACACGCAATGAGGAAGGACGACTTGGAGACTCTGATACTAACAGGCCAGATAGAGGGGAAAAAGAGACAGGGGAAAGCAACGGATAACATATTTGAAGGGCCTAATCAGGTGGATGACGGAACGAGGATTGCATGGTGTAACAGGAGAAGGCGTGCTCAGAACCACCAGGGATAGGGAAACGTGGAAGGCCATGATCGTCTACGTCCTGAAGGGACAAGGCACATAGAAGAAGAATGCTATGGTCCTTGTTGTATGTGTGTCATTAAGTGTCACACTAATTCTGTGCATAATTCTGTCAGCAGTGGATTGGGTTGATTAAAATCTGTACTGCTCATCTCACAAGAGAATGTTCCTATTCAGGTGCTCAACAGACTTCTTGTCTCGAAAGAGACATGACTGACTGGGCAGAAGATTATCTCGCAGTAGGTTGCCATTGCTTTCAGCGGTAGACTGGTTGCCAGCCAAGGTTATAGAAACCAATTTGTCCTGTTATTTAACCCATAACTGGAGGGAAGAGACAGATTAATACCTTTCCCAAGGGTATTTGCGTGTAAGTGAATGCAAGGAATTCAACTGGAATTCGAACTTGGCTCCCCAGGTACAGTGAAAGAGAAAAAAATGGTACAGGGGATGTTAAAGAACAGATAAAAGATGGCAACTGATAAGCCTAATAGATGATAAAATTGTTTATTGTCGGTTGCAGTATGAATGCAGCTAAGGAATTGTGAAAAAAAGCATATTGCAAAATGATTAATAGGTCTATACTAGGAGGGAGAGGATCAGTTGCCCATGTTTTTGAAAACTGGTCATACACTTGACATCTTCCACATGCTTCTGTCAATTTACTTCTTGACTTGTAGAATTTCGAATATGACAAAAGTTGTGCAGATGGAGTGAAATATTTGATGCTATTTCACTTATGAAACTAGAGTTTGACAAGTATTTCTAAGAAGAAACATTTATTTATTTATTTTCTTTTACAATCATTTCACTCCAAGCAAGGCAGAAATGCCACTGGTGTGCAGGGAAGGTACAGTGAGAGAGAAAAAAGAACGGTACAGGGGATGTTGAAGAACAGATAAGAGATCGATGGGAATCAAGTAGATAAAAGATGGCAACTGATGCTGCATTGAAACTTTTGGAGACTGTAGTAACTATCAGGAAAGCAAGCAAATGGAAGTGAGTTCCATAAATGGGAAATGTGAGAAAAGAAACTATTAGAATAGAAGAGGCAGTTACATTTAACTATTTCTCTGGTAAAAGGGTGGGACTTTGATGCCAATCTAGTAGCATGAGTAAGTACCACATGGTCAGGGTACTAGGGTAAAAAAACTTGTCAGAGCAGTTTCCATGAAAATACTTGTAGAAAAGACAGAGGGAAGTCACATCATGTCGATGAGAAAGTGACTGAAGGTGAGCAGATAAGTCAAAATTGATTATATTACTTGTAAAATCTGCTGTACAATTGCTACTTGATGAGATTCAATGTATTCTTATTTCTCCCATTTTGTATGAATAAATTTTGGCCTCAAACTGAAAATGAAATCTGTTACTTTTACAAGAGAGAATATTTTTTTTTACATAATTTTATTGATTATTTTTTCAATTTCCAAGATCAATTTTGAAACCTATGAGAAGATTTGTGAATGTGATTTTGATTAAGTCAGATGGTCATGGTGACTTGCATGCATTAAAAAAAAATGATTATTGAATTAGATTTGAATTGTTATAACAATTAGTTAGTTTTGTTGAAAGAATATTTTTAATATTTTAATTTTTCATTTGAAGTTGTTGGGTATTTTTGTTTAACCCTTTACCATTCAGCACAGTCGAACCCATCCTGCAAATATTGACTCTCAAAGTTTCAATGTTTGTAAGACTTCTTGCATTAGTGCAGGATGTGCATTGTGGTGCAGTGGATATCGACTTGGAATGAAAAATCGGGGAGTCAAGTTCGAATTCTCGTTGAATTCCTTACATTCACTTGCGCACAAATACTCTTGGGAAAGGTATTAATCTGTCTCTTCCCTCCAGTTATGGGTTAAATAATAGGACAGATTTGGTTCTGTAGCCTTGGCTGGCAGCCAGTATAACGCAGAAAGTAATGGCAACCTACAGCGGGATAATCTTCTGCTCAGTCAGTCATGTCTTTTTCAAGACATGATCACCCAAAGCGTGTATCATGTATGGCACTTAACTGACTGATATGTGATGCATTGTGGTGTAATGGATATTGACTCAGAATGAGAAATCGAAGAGATTGAGCTCTGTAGCCTTGGTGGGAAACTGGTCTACTGCAGAAAGTAATGGCAACCTCAAAATCTTGTCAGTTTGTAACAAAAGAGAAATGATTGCCCAAGCGTGTTTTATGTATGGCACCTAACTGACTGATATATGATATGGGTTGGACATTGTCACCCAATATTTATGGGGTGGTTTAGGCTGGTTTCTTAGTTTGAAAGAATTTACTCTTATAAATAAGTGATTTTAAATTTGGATAAGAACCCAGTGAAACAAGACAATTCGGAAATGTCTTATTTTGACATGATTGATCTAAAGTGCCATTAGAGAATATAGATTTTTTTTTTTTTTACAAGTAAATCTATATTAGCGAGAGAGAACATGATTTACGTTAATCACATGAATGTTTTTTTAATTTTAACTGCATCATTTTTAAATTAGATTTTATTAATTGTAATTTGATTTTTAGCCATATTTTCATTTGTCTTAAAAGCTTTCATTTCCCATAATTTTTTAACACTTTGCTACTTCAGTTTTTCACCTGTTTTTACTAAATTGAAGTTGAAACAATATGGTATATAAACATCTTAAACTAAATTAATCCTCTCTATTAGAATAAGGGCTGTTGTGTTGTTATATATATATCTCCCTCTTGTTACAAAGAGAGACAATTGTGAGGCAGAATCGGCTCAGTTCATCCTCTTTACTACCAGTTATCAAACCTCTAGCTGCATGTTCGCTGTTTAACAGTGCCTTATTTTATTTTTTGGCAATTAGTTGTCAAATAGTGAAAATATATATATCCTCTCTATTATAATAAAGACCATTATTTATTTATACATTTTGACTGAAGAGGTACACTCGTATTAAAGAACACGGTTATTTTATAGAAGATATACAATCAGTTTTTAGTAGTATTTGAACACTGTTTCTATTTAAGGAATAATAATGCAGAAGATAAATGCAAAATATCTATTTTATTTTAGAAATTTAAAAAAATTTTTTTTTTACAGTGTGAGATTCACTCTGTACAAGGACTCATAGGTCACTCAAGGTAGAGGATTACAGTAAGGGGCACATTTTATATGTATATGGGGAGGAAGATGATTAACCCTAGACTTGAACAAGTTAATATTGTAGTGATTAGTATACTCTTGGAATTTGGTTTCATAAAATAGAAGTTTGTGGGGAGAAGCTGTTTGTGTAGAATTTTCATCTCGCCATAGGAACATGACGGAAATGAGGGTGGTTTGCTAAAATGTACACAGCATGGTGGGTCCTAGCTGTGACGGTTAAAACTGCTGAATTAAGGAATTTTGTTTGTCTGAGCACTTTCTATAGCCATAGTGAGAGAGCAGAAAGAGGCTTGCTACATCTCGTCTGTGAGAGTGGGGTTGTAAGGTGGAAAATGATTAGTCACCCACAAGGACATGGAGACCCTTTTGGACTCTATCGAGACTGGAAAGTGAGAACTGGGCAGCTTATTTAACAGTCAGTCAGTTAAGTGCCATACATGAAACACACTTGGGTGATCATGTCTCAAAAGAGACATGACTGATTGGGCAGAAGATTATTCCGCAGTAGGTTGCCATTGCTTTCTGCGGTAGGCTGGTTGCCAGCCAAGGCTATAGAACCCAATCTGTCCTATTATTTAGCCCATAACTGGAAGGAATAGATGTATTAATACCTTTCCCAAGGGTATTTGCGCGTAAATGAATGCAATGATTTCAACTGGAATTGGAATTCCTCTCCCTGATTTCTCGTTCCGAGCCGATATCCACTGCAATTATTAAGTATTTCTTGTCAAAAGATTTCTTATTTAACAAAAGAAAGCTTTTGACAAGAAATACTTAATAATTATTTTTCTATTTATCTGTTGAAAAATAAATGTGTTTTAATAAAGATATTATTTCACGACTAATCTAATCATGAGCTTTTACAAACCATATTTAAATCAGAATCATCCTTTAAATTGTAATTGTTAAAAAAATACTGATGTGGGGATAATCATCATTGAGGCATAAAGTGGAATTGGTATACTAACTTCAAATTCTAACCTTGACTATTGTGTTTACTTTTTACTTAAGCTTTTGTGAAAACCATACACCCATTTCTTTACCACAAACTAAGTAAGTTTTGTCCTGGATTTGATGATAAATTACATCCAGCAGCAAAACCTCTGATCAGGAGATTGGAGATTTTGAGAAGTGTGAAGCCACTTCTTAACTGTTGTTGTTTCTAGGTCTACCCTAACCTGGGGTGGTAACACCTGTTAGGGTCCCAACTATAGGAAAATAGTGAACTCTCAACAAAAATCAACAGTACATTTTTTTGTAGAAAAATGACTATGCAATACTAAAAAAAAGTATAAAAACATTTTTATAATAAAATTTCCAACATTACATTTTTGTAGTAAAATTACCAGCAATAAATTAAAAAAAAAATCAATAATAAATTTTATGATCTATAAACTATATATCTAAAAGATTATGTGCAAAATACCAGTAGTTGAAAACAGAAATTAATGCATTATTTTCATTTTAAGGGGTGAAAAAAGTATTCGTACAAATCAATTTTAACGAATATTTTATGGTAGTATTTTCTAGAATTTTCAAGTAATGTTATCAGTAACTATAGTTAACGGTATTAGCCACTATCAGAGAATTCTGCAATAGACAGTCTTACAAGAAGGTTATAATAATGCCTAAAGGAAAAGAATTGACTATTTCACAAAAACAACTGATTTTGTCTTTTTGGAAAGATGGGAATAGTTATAGAACGATTTCTAGCAACCTGAAAATTCCTTTTACTACAATTGCCTTCATTCATTGCGCAGTTTAAGACTTGTAACAGCGTTAAAAACCTAAGACGAACAGGTGCTCTAAGGAAGATTTCTCCAAGATCAGCAAGGATATTAGGACGCCAGATCCAACAAAATCCACAGGTTACCCGAGAAGAGCTGCAGGAACATCTGAGTGCATCTGGGATTAAAGTAACCAAACATACAATAAGTAATGAACTACACAGAAACAGTCTGAAATCACATAGCCCAAGGAAGACTCCACTACTCTTGAAACGACATAGAGATGCTAGGCTAAAATTCGCTAAAGAGCATAAGAATAAAGAATATCCGTTTTGGGAAAAGGTACTATGGACTGATGAAACTAAAATAGTTGTTTGGTCATAATTATCGAAATCGTGTGTGGAGGAAAGAAGCCTACTTACCAAAGAACACTGTGCCAACTGTAAAGTTTGGTGGTGGCAGTATTATGATATGGGGCTGTTTTTCTGCAAAAGGTGTTGATGAAATATCAGTAATAAATGGTAAGATGAATGCCGAAAGCTACCAGAAAATTCTGTAAGACAATTTAATGACTTCTGTTGAGAAGCTTTGGCTACCTCCTGATTGGATTCTTCAACAAGATAATGATCCTGAGCATACTGCTAGATCTACAAAGAAATGGTCTGTTGAAAGTAATGTTAATGTCTTGCAATGGCCAAGTCAGTCCCCCAGACTTGAACCCAATCGAAAATTTATGGTGATATTTGAAAATTCAAATTGTGAAAAGAGCCCCAAAAAATATTGAGAATTTGAAGACAATATGCCAAGAAGAACAGGAAAAAATACCAGTCAATGTGTGCAAATCACTAGTTGAGACGTACAGGAATAGATTGGTAGCTGTTGAACTGAATAAAGGATATTCCACAAAGTATTAAATTAATATGCTGTTGTTGTTTTGTATGAATACTTTTTTCACCCTTTAAAATGAAAATAATGCATTAATTTCTGTCAGAATAAGAATTATTTGAGATTATTATTATTTTTTAGTAGTATGTATCTTTATACATAAAATATATCGAATTTTGTTTCAGTTAAGGGTTTCACAATCATTAAAATACAATTTTTCATGTGTACGAATATTTGTTTCACCTCACTGTATATTTATAATGGTGCTTTTATAAATAAGCTTGTGAATGAAGGTCATGTTTGCAAAAAAATAATGGGTCAGATTCCATTTAAGCAGGGTCGGTGCAGGGGTCTTGTGTTCCCACTCCCTAAATCTACGATATTTCAGTTTTCATATTTTCCCACTGAATGAAGGGCTTTCGAAGTAGTACATGCTTGCTCTACATTTAAGATCAATATATTACATGAGTGCTGAGTTTGAATTCCAATTGAATTTGTTGCATTCACTTACACGCAAATACCCTTGAGAAAGGCATTAATCCGTTGCTTCTCTCTCCAGCTATGTTAAATAGCAGGACAGATTGGGTTGCCTTGGTTGGCAACCAGTCTACCACAGAAAGTAATGGCAACCTACTGTGGGAAAATCTTCTTCCTAGTCAGTCATGTTTTGAAAGAGACATGATTGCCCAAGTGTGTATCATGTATGGCACTTAACTGACTGATATTATATGACGGAAAGAATAGGAATATTAAGAAAATGTGTAAGCCCCCCCCCCCCCCGACAGGTGATAAATAAGGTATTTAATTTCAACTAGGTACAAGTTTAAAAGGTTAAAAGGAACCTTTCTGTTATGAGAATGTGTAGAACAAAACGTCTGTAGGTCACAGTGTCTTTTGTTGAATGACACATTTTAAAACCATGAAGCTTTCTAGATCCCTTGTCTGTTTTATTCTACAGTCTTGTTGTGTCTGTTGATACAACCACTTGTAACTTGTTATTATTGTTTTGTTTTTTCTTTAGTAGAAAAGAAAAGTGCACTTGAAGTTGCTTTGTTACACCATCAGAACTTTGTGTTTATTTTTTTTTATTTAGGAGGTTATGTTTTTCTTTCGCATTTTATTTGTTCAGTACCTGTCATTGTCACTGAGGCAAGATGATCTATTCTTAAATCTATTGTTTGTCGATTTAAAATGCTAAATTTATTGGAAAATATATTCAGTTTAAATACATAAACAAGGAATCCTAAAAATAACTTCAAAGGCATGCACATTACGGTTCGTACTATTTTTCTGTGGTGTTATTGTCAGATAGAACAGAAAATTAGCCTTCTCAGCATAGATGTCAAATTTGATTTCATTTAAAACGTTTGTACATGTATATCTACTCATGTATTGGTTGCGATGGATAAATTATCATCATTATATACTAGCAGTATAGCTTGGCGTTGCTCGGATGTAATGAAAGCTTTAAAACTAATACATGGTCCTGGAGCTCAGACTCTTTGGACATTAGCACGAAAGACTAAAAAGCAATAGTTGTTTCCAGTTAAAGCGAAACCGTAGACTGAAAGAAAAATGAATGGATGTAAGTCAAATTTTGATTTCCTGGTATTGATATCAAATTTTCTGCACTATTGTAAGAACTGCAGCCTTGAAACTTCTGAATATTGTTTCTTATGTCTTTGTCTACGAGTGTATCAAATTTGATTAAAATCGGACCACTCCTTCTATAACTCGATTTTTTTCGATTATTGATTTTCGATATTTATCAGGGGTACCTCAACACAAAACCTAGCTAAGAACACTCGCAGATGCTTATAGTACAACTGTGTAAATTTTCAAGAAAATCGGTTCAGCCGTTTCAGAGTCTATAGGTAATGGACACACGCACACACACACAAAGTTCCATTTATAAATAAGTTTAGATAGATTTGACATTATGGTAGGGTCAGTTGGGCACTGTCTGTGAGAGAAAGGACATCATGACACAATTCGCTTGGCCAGAAATTTGGAAATGACATACTGTACTGCCTGGCATTTGCACTGAAAGCTCCAATTCTTAATATTTCTATTCTTTCCTTCATGTAATATCAGTCAGTTAAATGCCATACATGATACACACTAAGGCGATCATGTCTCTTTCAAAACATGACTGACAAGGCAAAAGATTTTCCCACAGTAGGTTGTCATTACTTTCTGTGGTAGACTAGTTGCCAACCAAGGCTATAGAACCCAATCTGTCCTGCTATTTAACACTTAGCAACGGATTAATACCTTTCTCAAGGGTATTTGCGTGTAAGTGAATGCAACAAATTCAGTTGGAATTCAAAATCGGCACTCATGTAATATATTGATCTTAAATGTAGAAAGCTCCAATATGAATATTTCAGAGTGTTTGAATGTCAATCTGAGGACAGTGCAAGAGTCGGATGAAAGAGTCGGATGAGTCTAATGGTGATTATGAAGGTACAGCAGCTTCTGATTGTTCTGATAAATAAAAAGAACTCTTAAATTTGTTAGTGAAGGCCTTAGACTCAATATAGAGGCCTACATCAAGTGCTGTAAAGTGGTAGTGTTGTCCTGGGTGAAGATGGGTGAACACAGTCATGCATATACATAACATATGTACATGCAAAGTCACACATTCCATGATGGACAGAGAATAAGTTCTTTTATAATATAAAGGTCTACCAAAAAAAAAACTTGCTTATTGAATTTATTACAAGTTCCTGTACTCTTAGTAAAAATTTTAACTATAGCCTCTGTCCTATAATAATTGTTACATTTTTATAGCCATTTCATATACCAAATGTAACAACTATTATGGGACAGAAATAGTATTATCTAATGCCGTCTTTGTCTCATAATAGTTAGGATATTTTCATCCACATTACATACACTAAGTGTATCAGCTACTATGGGGTAGAATTATCTATTGCTGTCTTTATCCCATAATAATTGTTACATTTTCATACACATTTCATACACTAAATCTAAAATCTTTTATGGAACGGAATTACGTCGTACTTGTTTTATAACGCTGCCCTTATTGGGTCTAGATTAACATTAGGATTCATGAATTTTATGTTCTTGATATTTTTTTCTGTTGGTGGCAGTTGTAAAACTTTCAGTATTAATGTTTAGTTGAAAATTTGTAAATTGCCTGGTTCTTCTATTGATTGATTCTAAATAAAAGTAATATTCACACTTAAATTCATTCTGTTAGACGTTTAAACTTTTACTCCATAATTCTGTTTGTCTTGTATAGATTTTGGTTGTCAGCCATATTGATGACTATCCATTTTTTTCCTCTTATACAAAACATGAAAACTCAAGTAGTTTTATTGGTCTGTTGGTATAGACTTTGGGTTCATCAGAGTGTGTCTGAAAGAGTGTGAAAATAAAAGTACGTAATATTTTGCAATTAACCAAATTCACTTGACCCCTTGTACATTCCTGTAGTAAACTCTTTCCATTCAAAAGGGATTGACTTATTTTGGATTAAGATCTCTATTTTAAGAAAGAATTTTTGAGATTAGGAATCATTGTTATTATATGCTTTTCTATTCTGACCAGCACACTCATCTTTTCTTGTTCTACTTGTAATGTTTTGGTTATTGTATCCTCAGACACCCTCGGATGTTGGTTGTGGTTCAGTGGTTATTGGCTCGGTACAAGAAATCAGAGAGCCAAGTTCGAATTCCAGGTGAATTCCTTGCATTCACTTATGCACAAATACCCTTGGGAATGTATTAATCCATCCCTTCCCTCCAATTATGGGTTAAATAACAGGACCGATTGGGTTCTTTAGCCTTGGCTGACAACCAGTCTACTGCAGAAAGTACTGCAGGATAACCTTCTGCCCAGTAAGACATGTCTCTTTTGAGACATGATCACCCAAGCGTGTATCATGTATGGCACTTAACTGACTGACCCTCAGATTGCTGCAGGTGTTTGTTATTCTTGGTAACTTCAGAGTTTTAAATCAAACTCTTTATCTTGTTCAAGTCTTTGAATTTTTCTTTACACTGATTTCATTCCAATTCTAGAGCATAATTTCTGTTTTGGAAAGGTTTATCTTGAGTCCTGTTTCTTGAAATACTTGGTTGAAGATGCTGATTTTTTAATTTTTTTTATTATCCTAACTATGAATATCTATGTCATCAGCATAGCTACTCAGCATAGAAAATGGAATGAGAAAAATCTACCTCATAAATTAAATAATGTGCTTAATTTAAAATTTTAAAAAGTTTACCAAGTATGAAGAAAGCCAATGTGTACAACAGCAGAAAACATGTGTGCATAACAACCATGAAGAGTCTGAATAGAAAAGCATATCGTATTGGTGGTTGTGATCCAAATTGTGATTCTGTCAAACAAGGTAAATATACTTGTCTTTGAACTCGGCTCCTTGATTTCTTGTTCTGAGCCAATATCAACTGCACCACAACACAGTACTGTGCTTAAATTCATAAAGTCCAGGTACTATAGAGAAAAGTTCATCAGAACAATTATCATGAAAGCATTCTTAGGGAAGGTTACATCTAGCCATTTCAACTGTAAAATGATGAGACCTTACTGCCAATCTAGTACTGCACTTAAATTCATAAAGTCCAGGTACCATAGAGAAAAGTTCATGAAAGTATTTAGAGAAAAAATACAGGGATGCTATGTTACAGTGGTAGAAAAGTGGCTGAACCAGAGATATCAGATCAGGATCAATAACATTGCAGATTCTTTATTTGAAAATGATTTAGCTTGATTAGAAAAGTGAATGACAACATCACAATTTTCTTTTTTTGTTTTTATCTCAATATTTTATCTACTTTGTTGATATCCTGATTTAGGTGTACCTGATATTTAACTTTTGTTACCATAACTTGTGACTCATATGTAGGTATATAATATTTAAGGCTCTAATCTAATTTAGTGATAAGTTGGTTTTGTCTGCATGCTTTTAATTATATCCATTTTACATACCTATATACCAGCCTATTTTTGACTACTTGTTTTATGTAGACATTGAATCATTCTGGTAATGCTTTTCTTTGAACATATTCAAAAGATTTGTTAAGAAAATCTTTTTTTAGCCAAGGTGTTTTTGCTTCAGTGCTTTTCTTTCTGGTAGCATGTAATTATTATTATTATTATTCTTTTAAAAACTTTTTGTTTTAGATTGTTTTGAAGATTGCAAATTTTGAAAAAATCATATTGCTTGTACAATTGGTTATTCTTGTCTTTGTTGATCCAGACGAAAAAATATAGATTTTGATGAGGATCAACAATGCCCAATTTTGTTTCAATCATTTGTATATTGTTCATTTTTTGAGAGATATCTATTTTGTCTTTGCATGTCTGATATGAATGAAAACAAAATGTAAATGTTCAATTTTGTCATCTGTCTATATTTATGAGATGAGTTATCGTGATTATCAACACTACTCCAACCTGTTGTTCTCATCTTTATTGTCATATTCACAATGTTTCAGTTGTTGTACACTCTAGCCTTCTTCAGGATCTGTTTATATTTTTGAGATGAGGTATTATAACTATTGAATTTATATTATTTGGACTGTCAACTTCTTTATTATCATATTCACAACATTTTGGCTGTTGTATGCTTCGGTCTTCTTCAGGTGATATACATTAGAGTTTCAAACCAAACTCTTTATTTCATCTACCGGGATAGGTTGTTCTAGTTCCTCAGGTCATGCCTTTTTCTGGTTTGCACAAGAGTAAAAGAAGGTAGATAAAAACAGGTGGCAATTTATTTTGTGTTGGTGGTTATTAGTGCTCTGCATCAGAATTCAGTTAACATACTCTTAGCCTCCTGACCAACATGGCTATCCCATGTGGAACTGTTCAGTAATTTTGTTTGGACAATGACTTGATGTAAAAATTTGTTACAAATTGATTATATGAGATTGATCTAATGCTTTATTTTCAGTTTGATCTTAAAGAAGGGATAAAAAAGAAATACATAGTAAATGTTGATAAGAGTTAATTATAGGTATATGAAATTTGTGGGTTACCCCCACTTGACTTTGTTAAGGCATTGTTAGGTAGTGATCTTAAACAGTTATAAAAACAGGACACTTCCTGTTTCTTTCTCTTTTTTTTTTCTCTTTTCCTTTGAGCATATGGTAATGATGACACCAGTACAGAACCTGAACTCTCTCTCTCACACACACACCCACACACACAATTCTGCATTGCTAACTTTTCATGTCTTTCTTCTCAGTTGTATTTACATATATAGCAGTGTATTTTCTCTCTCTTGCTAATCAGTTAAGTTATATGAAAAGATTACCTTGTTGAAATTCATTCCATTTCTTTTTCCCTTTATAAGTAATGAAAATTGTCATTTCGCTAGAAACAAAGAGAGTACTGGATTGCTATGTAATGTCAGTTCTTCAATATGGCAGTGAATGCTGGACAATATCATCGAAGATGAGGAAAAAACTTTAAGCAGCAGAAATGTGTTTTTACAGAAGCATGCTGGATATAAAGTGGGGGGGGGGTCAGTTCTATATTACAATTAATATATAAACTGACTCCTCAATTTGTGGTCACAGTAGTTTCTATACATTTATATTCCTGAGATACAAAAGCACAAGGATGCATTCCAGGAGCTGAGAAGAGTATTAAGAAACAGGACAATTTCGCTAGAAACAAAGAAAAGAACTGGATTGCTATGTGATGTCAGTTCTTCAATATGGCAGTGAATGCTGGACAATATCATCGAAGATGAAGGAAAAACTTGAAGCAACTAAAATGTGGTTCTGCAGAATCATACTGGATATAAAGTGGAGGATCAGTTCTAGATTACAATCAATATATAAACTGACCCCTCACTTAGTGGTCACAGCAGTTGCTATACATCTATATATATTTACATTCCTGAGATCCAAAAGCAAAAGAATGCATTCCAGGAACTGAAAAGAGTATTAAGAAACAGGATAATTTCGCTAGAAACTAAGAAAAGAGTACTTGATCGCTCTGTGAGGTCAGTTCTTCAATATGGCAGTGAATCCTGGATAATATCATCAAAGTTGAAGGAAAAACTTGAAGCAACTGAAATGTGGTTCTACAGAAGGATGCTGCAAATATCATGGATTGAACATGTGAGCAATGATGAGGTTTTGGAAAGGATGGAAATGAAAAGGAAATTAATACTGAGCATCAGGAAGAAACAGCTGAAATTCTTGGGACATGCAATGAGGAAGGAGGGCTTGGAGAACCTGATACTAATAGGCCAGATAGAGGGAAAAAGAGACAGGAAAGCAGCTGATAACATATTTGAAGGTCCTGATTAGGTGGATGACGGAATGAGAGTTGCGTGGTGTAACAGGAGAAAGTGTGCGAAGAGACACCAGGGATAGGGAGACGTGGAAAGCCATGATCACCTACGTCCTGAAAGGACAGGGCACATAGAAAAAGATGTGGCATACATTTTATTTGCCACAGCCTTTAGTTGAATTAAAAGCAGTACCACAGCAGATTAAAGTTGTAGCAAATTGTGGATGAACAATGTTACTTAGACCCCTTTGCTACATATGTAAATATAAAAATAGTTTTAATAGGCAATAATAACAGATGGCTATAAAAAGGTATTGTTGATCATTTAAGGTATTGTTTGCATCATGTGATAATAATTATAAGTAAAATGATGCAATAAAATAAGTAACCAAATAATTGTTTTGAGATAATATTAATTTAGAAGTACTGAGTAATAATATCACTTTTTGTTATTCACTTTTGATGTTTGTCTACTCTCATAATATATTCTTTATATTGACTCATAAGAGTTCTTTTGTCTGTTGAAAGCCTTTCAAATGCTTAGTATCAAAATTCTGTTTATTTCTTTATTAGCACATATGTTATGACTATTTCATTTTGATC
Source organism: Ascarosepion bandense (assembly GCA_037127315.1). NCBI lineage: Eukaryota > Metazoa > Mollusca > Cephalopoda > Sepiida > Sepiidae > Ascarosepion > Ascarosepion bandense. The sequence goes on along the minus strand of JBBBDQ010000533.1, from coordinate 1,311,420 downwards.
ACGAGAAAAGATGAAAAAGACATTTTGCAGAGACTGTTTGCATTCATTGAGAAAAAGAAGATATAGGAGGTGATGTTCTCATGTGTTCATCTGCTTCTGTGAAATGGAAAAAATTGTCCATTTCAAATTTTCATTTGTACCCTCTTACTTCTTTAGATAATGACCTGTGTTCAGATTTATGATTGTTATCAGTGTCAAGATCAAATATGTAATGAGTTAATAAAGGAATTTCTACAAGTATTTACCCACGTCTATTGTACAGGTGTAGAGGCTCATCCCTTGTTCCCTGTTCAGGATGTGGTTTCCAGCTTTTTCTTTTCCAATCTTTTCACTCTTACGTAGCCCCCTGCACATCAGTGGCATTACCGCCTTGCTCGGGGTGATATGATTAAAAAAAAAAAACTTAGAGAGAGAGTATTTGATCATTAAGAATTATAATTAACTAGCAGTATAGCCCGGCGTTGCTCAGATGTAATGAAAGTTTTAAAACTAATCCATGGTCCTGGAGCTCAGACTCTTTGGAAAGACTAAAAAGCAATAGTTGTTTCCAGTTAAAGTGAAACTGTAGACTGAAAGAAAAATGAATGGATGTAAGTCAAATTTTGATTTCCTGGTATCGATATCAAATAAGTTTTTTTCGTTGTAAACTGAATTTTGAAGGCTAAATAAGTCCTCTGAGTAAATGGTATCATGGCTGAGACTAAGAACTACAATTATACCTACTTAGAGCCAAACCTGAAGCAAAAACTAAAATAAAAAGGCTGAAAAAAATACAGACACACACACAAACATCTTGCATTATATATATATATATATATATATATATATATATATTATTGATTTTCTGCACTATTGTAAGAACTGCAACCTTGAAACTTCTGAATATCGTTTCTTGCATCTTTGTTTATGAGTGTATCAAATTTGATTAAAATTGGACCACTCCTTCTTTAAACCGATTTTTTTCGATTATTGATTTTTGATATTTATCGGGAGTATCTTGACACAAAATCTAGGTAAGAACACTCACAGACGCTTATAGTACAACTGTGTAATTTTTCAAGAAAATTGGTTCAGCTTTTTTGGAGTCTATAGGTAATGGACACACACATACAATAGTTCCATTTATAAATACGTTTAGATTTAGATCATAAAATTCAAGTAGTAAAACTGAAATTTTCATGGATACTACTAGTATAGTCTTTTTTTTTTTTTTTTTCAATGATGTTTTACCCCATACAAATCCCATGTGTTACTTGAGATAGAGGGTTACTGAGTTAAAGGTACTGTTTATGGGAATACATAGAGAAGATAATGGTTGATCCTAGAACTGAAAAAGTTAAAATTGTAGTGATTGAGGAAGCATCCTCTTGGGAGTTGGTTCCACAAAGCAGTGGTTCATGGGAAGAAGCTACTTGAATAGAACTTACATCTCACTAATCTATATATATAAAAGGCAATCTGTGAGTCTGTGTGTAACTGTTTTCTATGCACGCCTACATTTTTTAAGCTACGCCATTCAAACTTTCTAGGGACACATATCTACAGGGAAGCCAGGTCAGCACATACTTTTTGAGTTCAAGTTCAGCAATTTTTTTTTTTGCACTTTTTGGCCAATGGACATGATTGTTTACATTTGCTCTATAAAACATCTAAGATCTGAGATGGTTCCTGAGTTACGTAACAGAAATCAAATCACACGTGTCAAACGCGACTTAAAAAAAAAAAGAGAGAGACTTTATATTTAATTTTTATTCCGACGTTTTAAAAATTCATTTAGTCAACAAAAAATGTGAATATTTTTCCCTGTAATTTTGAAACAAAAGAAATATTTAAAAAAAAAAAAGTGTTTTTTCAAACAAAAACAAAATATGTAAAAACTAAAAAAAAAAAAAGTGCCAATGGTTAATTTAATTATTTTAAGTCTTTTTTTTTCTTTTTTTTGTCTTTTTCAGATTTAATATTTCATACCTCAGAAAATAAAATTTAAACAAATATAAAGCTTTTTTTTTTCTTTTTTTTAAAAATATTTTATGCAGGAAATCAACTGTCTGTAAATGATTTCCATCTACTCCTCTCGTTGGCATCTTCTCCTACTACTAAAATGTTCTAAGTTGCATGGAAAACGCCAGGCTATGATGCTAGTGGAATACAAAGTGAATGAGGATGGTTCTCTTCAATGGCAGGTCTTAGCTGTGAAGGTTAGAACTAGTGGAACAAGGGAAATTATTTGTAAAAAAAACTTTCTTTTCCATTTATTGATTTTCTTTAACCTATTAATCTATCAATGACACCTGGAAAAAGTAATTGTCGGTAAACTGCTTCAAAGTTGTGAAAAACAAGGTATCTTCACTTATGGAATTGTTAGAAGATTCTTCTGCTATTGACATTCTATTAAATTGACATATGAAATCTTTCTAACCTTTGACTCCCAAATTCTGTTTTTGACGTTTTTCCCTTATTCACCATTATTCCAATATACAAGGCTATATGCCAAACATCTTCATCTGTCATATGAAGATGCTACTTTGTACTTAAATAAATTTACCTGGCACAAATAATTCAGTTTATTTATTTCAAATCTTGGATTAAGTCCCTGTCTCTAGATTTCTTTGGAGAGCAGAATTGATTTTAAAAACTCTCTCTCTCTTTCACACACACACACACACACACAATTAATCAGTTATTGGTTAAAATTAATTATATCAATACACATTTCTGTTAAAAAGTGTTCAATACATATATAATGTCGAGCTGTTAAATATTTTCATTCAGAATTCAGTGAATTACACAACTTTGGTTTCAACCTTTTGGTATCTTCAGGCATTTTATATTAACTAAAATATGATATAAGATACCGAAAGGTTGAAATGAAGTTTGCTTAATCAGCTGAATTCCAAATGAGAATAAATATATTACTCTGTTAAATAAATGAATTTAACATTGAGTTCTCTCGAGTTCGTCGCATTTACCTGGATTACATACCAAGTGTACTACACTACATTTTATATATATATATATATATATATATATATATATATAAAATCTTTCTATATTTCTGAGATGAGATATTGTAATTATTTACATTATTTGAACTGGCCCAATAGATGGCATTGGTTGAATTATTCCAGTGACTTGACTTATAGTTGAGAGTTCAATACCTGGCTACAGCAGAGGTGAACAAAAACTTGGAGATTTGAGTTAAATGGAAAGAACTGATACTAAGATATTTGGAAGAGACATGGCACATGGTCTAATTTAAGTATTACCAAAAACTATATATATATATAGATAGCGCACAGTGGTAATGAATCAGTGCTAAAATTTATACTAATAATAATAAATATATTTTGTTCCTCACCATTTTGCTTAGCAACTGTATCACATTGAAACAATGGTTTCCATACAATGACCAAAGTTAAGCAACATTGAGCCTGGTCAGTACCTAGATGGGTAACCACTTTGGGATACCAAGTGCTGTAAGCTTGCATGGTATAATTCTGTTTCCGGGTGGTATAGTGGAAAATGGCTTGAGATTGTTAGTCATAGAGCTGAGTTCTAATTCACATGGCGTTCATTATATTCACTTGTGCAAAAATGCCCTTCAGAAAGGTATGATCCATCTCTTCTCCCCGTTAGTTATAGGTAAATTAGTAAGTCTTGTATTACTAAACCATTATTATTTTGCACTCCACACACAAGAATTCTTACAATCTGAAGATATTTTCTGGCTTTAAATAACTTTTTAAATAAATGGATTGATAAGTTATAGAAAATGAATGAATGAATCAGTCAATCAATCTCACCATTTAGTATATTTCTGTGTTTCATGCATTTGATAATTGTCAGGCATTGATTGCCATATGTGTGAAATTCAGAATATTATATATATATATATATATATTAGTATTAAAAACTAATGGGTTAGCAGTCCACTACTTGTATTGATTTACTTTATTAAAAGTGCTTGAATCTTTAAGTAGAGCATTATATATGTGTTGTAGTGAAATATCCTGGAATGGGTATGGCCTGGGTTATAAAAGACCGGGACTAGAATGAACTACAGAGTGTTCATGATTATATGAGAGTCATCGACCTTAGACGAGAGCTATACGTCAGTAGACAGAAGCATTCTTCACAAGACGAATGCATACGTCCCTATACAGAGATATTACCTTCTTGATTGTTATTCTTGTTCACTGTTCGTTGGTGTATGTGTATTTGGTTTATTTACTGAGGTATAATAAATCTCTCTTTATGTATTCTCAGTGTTAAGAATTATTTTTTGCACTATTCTTTCTCTGTTTATCCCCTTCCGTGATAAAAGAATATGGTAATATTTTTATTATAAGTTTATAATAAAAACATAGTTTACTGCAACAGAAAAGTCGTGTTTTGGTACTATCTTATTAGCACTTTGTGAAGCAGTGAAAAATCATTAGATATAGAAACTTAAAAACAACACAATAATTGTCACCATATCCAGACAATTACAGAGAGGGAATTTTAGAGGGTTTGTTTCAGTTCATTGAAACAAACCCTCCTAAATCCGCACTTCTTAATTGTCTCTCTGACTACCTTCCTCCTACACACTGCCATCACCAGTGAAGAATAAGAATATAATTTATATTTTTTTATATAAGTTTTATTTCTCAAGATGATTGTTGTTTTCCAGCAACAGTGTTTTTACATAACATTAATATAAAAAGTGTGAAATTAATAAACGGGTGGTCTTAATTTCTCTTTAGCTTTTCTAAAGCATCTGTTGTTTATAGTTTCTGTTTTGTGAAATCAGCAAAATTTTATGCCTTCATTGTACCAGTAATTTGACTGATAAATTATAGTTTCTTTCCTGGGACATGCAATAAGGAAGGAGAGCTTGGAGAACCTGATACTGACTGGTCAGATAGAAGGAAAAAGAGACAGAGGAAGGCAACAGATAACATATTTGCAGGGCCTGGTCAGGTGGATGACGGAACGGGGGTTGCAAGGTGTGACAGGAGCAAACATACTAAGAGCCACAATGGATAGGGAAACGTGGAGAACCATGATCGCCTACGTCCTGAAGGGACAGGGCACATAGAAGAAGAAGATTGTCTTTGTTGTCAATTTTCAAGAACAAAAAATATGTGTAAATTTACTTTCATTTGTTTGTTTTATGACAATTCTAATCATGGCTTTTAAAAACAAACATTGCAGGAGGAGCTGAAGGTAGCTAAAATAATAGTATCAATGAAAGAAACCTTCCATTTTGACAGTGTTTATTTTTGGTATTTGACGATAAATTTATTGTCTCTATTCACACATTAAATTTAATTTCACAATTACTATAAACTGTGTTATAAACTATTAACTTAATAAATATAGCAATTACTAGTAAAAACAAAATTAATCTTATTTGTTCCTGATAAATTTCCACTACAAACAAATACTATAAAAAGCAGGAAAATTGTTGTGATATTGCCTTTTCAGAAACAATGTTTTTCTTGTGTGGACATTGCAGTGTTTGAAATCTAGGTCTTCGATTTTTTAAATAGAAGGAAGAGAAAAGAATCCTTTAGAATTAACTCTGGTTTGGCTTATTTATGTTGTTGTATACAGAGGTTGTAACCTTTCCCACTTAAAATCTAATGACACTGAGATCTCTCAGTTGGCAGCTTGTGTTAGCAGTAATTTAAATTTCTAAGTTATGGCTGGCACAAGGTCTTGGTAAATGATATGGATTTCAGTCAGTAGTGTGGGGATTATGTGTTTCTCCATTTCTCTTTCAGCTGTCAAAAATCTCCAGCTTATATGGAGTCCTGCATCCAGCCGGTGTGGGGTTGGCTTCTATCCTTAGCGTGAACCTTTTCCTGAAATTTCATAGTCTCAAAATATTTTTTTACACAAGTGGTTTTTCAAATTTTCAACTCTTTACTATTTTTATGTAGAGAGGAAAGTGAATATTATTAATTGATCATAAAGAAAAAAAAATATTTTTTCTATGGTTGTAATATTTAAAACAGAACCCGATTTAGACCTTTTTATTTTATTGTTCATAAGATGAGTCTCTATACATAAAAGATGAGGGGGAAATAGCCAAAACTGATATTATAACCACCCCTAAAGTCGATCCTAGTGAGCTCTTTATTTAATCTACAGTAACTGAATGTTACGAAAAAAAAAAAAAGAAGAATGAGACAATATTCCTAAATATGGGCTGTGGAACAAGAACAGTCTGTCTCTGTAGATTAAATAAAGGGTCAGTTCAGAATTTCCTGTAGGTTACCCAGATCAATATATATAAAATGATATTCTAAATTTTCAGCAACCTGTTCTATGAAGTCTTTTTGACTAGTATTATCAGCTCTGTTATGATTTCTTAGCTACTTAATCATTGCAGTCCCAAAGATCCATTGGAAAACCATTCAAATTTGTGACTAGAAGATTGGCCACATTTTTAACTTCAAGATTATTTTGACAAGAGAAATAATCACAGAAAACCCTCTTTTAGCCTCTGCAGAACTTGCAGCAATGGCTATTAATATATAAGATTATTTTCAGATAATACAACAGCTGCTTCCCTAAGCTTTTATAATTTTAAGACTTGGTTCACATGAACTGGTAGGATGCCACCACTGAATATACACCTGATGAAGGCTGGAGAGTGCAATGATCAAAACGTGATCACAACAACAAAAGATGTGTATACAATACTACAAATGTAAATAACTCCTCATCCAAGAACTTCAGATCTTTTTGTTTAAATGATATTGGTTTTCTAAATAATATATATTTGTTTTAAAATAAAATATAAATACTTTTGGCACAAATTTTGATGTTTTTATGTTTTAATACACATTTTTGACTAGAATTGATTTTTTAATTCAAGAATGTTATTACAAGAAAATCAAATATTTCTGATTCTTAATGATCTATATAAGATTTTCATGTGCATTTAAATGAGATCTAATTGAACTAGGGTCTGAAAGGTGCAATGTCAGTTTTCTTGTCAACTGTGTGGCAGTGTGGCTGATGTAATTGTTTTTGCATTCGGATTGATCAAGACCACAATTCTTGAAGAGACATGTAAATTTGTAAACAACACTGGCTCTTTGAAGTTCAGATCTACCAAACTCTATCTGCAACATACTTGTTGACAATATCCACATAATATCATCATCCAAATGCAAGAAAAGGTTAAAAATAATGGAGCAGTTAATTTAAAAAAAAAAAAAAAAAAGAGAGAAAAATCCAACACTTAATAATGTCACTCATGAACACGGTAACAATGTGCTTATCATGTTTGGAATATAACACACACATTTCTACACATATTCAGTGACATGTAAAATAAAATTTACCTTTGATAATGGCTAAAAGTATAGCTGAAAGCACCCAGAAACACAAAACATTTGGATAATTCCTATATAATGTGTGTTCTAAAAAGGAAAAACATAACATGAAAAATTATATAAAAAACTTAACGATAATATTTTTGTAATGAAGCCTGCATAAAAGTGATTTCTACCCAAATATGCTATATATATATATATCATCACCTCGATCACCGAAGTTAAGCAACGTTGAGCCTGGTCAGTACTAGATGGGTGACCGTTTGGGAATACCAGGTGCTGTAAGCGATTATTGACGGATGTGCGTTGTGGTGCAGTGGATATCGGCTTGGAAAGAGAAATCGGTGAGCCGAGTTCGATTTCCAGTCGAATACGCTGCACCGATTGTTTATTATCAGCAGTTCCAAAAAGTGTGGATGGTGCCACACAAGCCTTCACCACTCTAAACAATTCTTTGTGTGGCAGTCTAATTGAGTTAGACACGCATACGTCGAAATCGACGGGAGAGTCCATAATATATAAATAACTCATCTGCATACAGGTCAGTTTCACTGTATCACAGCTCATCAGTGCGGCACTATATATATATATATATATATAAATATAAATATATATATATAGTTATCCACAGACATCTGTTTCGCTGTATCACAGCTCATCAGTACGGTAAGCATCCGATTGCTTTTTACCCAGGATTGAAACCCGACCGAACTGGCGTCGGTCGGCGATTGTACCTCTGAGCTATGGGTGCTCAGTAGAAGGAGGCAGACTTTTTAGCATGTATATTATCATTATACACACCAATAGCCAGAGTGCTCTAATTCATTACTGAATGAGCGATATATATATATATATATATATATATATATAATGACTTATTGCTTGAAATCTCTGCCTTAAAATTGTCATCTAATTATCAAAGGCAATATTGATCTTGTTTATTTGATCAGTTTATTATCTAATATATCAAGATGTTGTTTTTTTTCCCTATAACTATTTACCATGCTAGTTATCTCCCTTGAAGAAGTGAAATGGCAGAATCTGTGAAAGAGAAAAGTATGACAATAGTAGTTGAAAAAAATATACTTGTGCTGTCATTTTTGATAGCATGAGTTATTATATCATGATTTCTTTCAATCATTATTATATAATGATTTCACTACAAACATCATATAGTATGGCCTTCTTCAGGTGATATATATGTTGGAATTTTGAGTTGAACCCTTTATTTAATCCACTGGAATAAATAATTGAAACTGAGATATCTAGAAAAGGCATGGCATGTGGAACAAGAACATTCTACTCCCGTGGACTAAATAAAGAGGTCTGGATCAGAATTTCATATATCACCTGAAGGAGGCCAGAATGTACAAAGGCCGAAACATTAATATGACAGTAATGATGAGGACAGCAGTTCAAACAATGTAAACAGTGCAAACACTAAAAATAATGTTTATAATAATGAAATAATATTGAATTTAAAACAAAAAAAAGATCTGTTTAAATTTATAATGATTCTAGACCTATTTACACTCTAAATTCTTATTATATTCAGGCAAATATGACTTGAATCTGTTGTGATTCTTCTTTTATATGCCATGTCCTTTCTGGATGTTAGACTTCATGGCTCTCCACAATTTCCTGAAGATTGTTACTTTTGCTCTTATACCACACCTCTTTATTCCTGTTCTGCAATTTATTAAGTAGGTTACTCATTGTTTCATTTTACTTCTCTTGCCTTCATTATGCTCTCAGAGTATTAAATTCTCCGAACCCTCTCTCTTCATTTGTCTCAGATTTCAGCTACCTCTTTCTGATTAACATCATCATTATTCTTATTGTTCCTATTCCCTTTTTAAAACTTGCTTGTTGCTCACCTGTTTTGTTTAACACCATATAATAGACTTACATAATTTTTGCTTTTGTACCTGATGAAGCTTATAAATATATATTTTTTCTCTGTTTATATAACCTCCTGATTTCTGCGGTAATTATCAGCAGAGATAGTCATAATTTCAGACACCTTTTATCCTCATTGTTAATAATAATCTTCTTACATATGAAACTGTTTAAACCAAGTCCACCCTGGTTGTCACATGCTAAATCTTTTGTTAGTAATCATTAAATCTATTATTATGACTCCTTCACAACTGCATGCAAAAATGAAAATAATACTGCTATCTCATTTTAACAGATATATTTACCAAAATTACAGAAAAATATCTTGAAATACCAAAAATTCAATAAAATCACCATTGGCTTAAACCATGACTTTGGAATCTCTTGCAACTCTTCTAGAAGGTCTCTTTAAGTTGATGAATGCTGACATAATCCTTGCTTTCAGTTCATCTTTAGTGTTACAAGAAGTTTTGTCGGTCTTTCACTCAACTGCACCCCACACATAATCAAGGAGCTTGCAGTCTGGGGAGTTAGACAGATGTGAGGGGGTTATATGGTTGCAGAAATCATCTGACAATCACGACTGGGTTCTGTTGCTTGTGTGGCATGGTGTAGAGTCCTGTTGCTACCTTCTTGACCTATGGCAGCGCTACCTCCTTAAGGCACCTGATGTAAGTCTCTGTGTTGTGTTTGAGGTCCTATGGGAAGATGAATGGAATCATAATCTTTGTAATCACTGTTAGTGAAAAAAAAAAAATACACACGCTTGCATAATAAAATCTTATAGCTTAAAAAAGTGCATTCCCTGCATGCAATATTTCCAACAGTTTAGCTTTGTTTCAAGATGGTTTCACCAAACTTGAAATTGCTACTACAAATAAAAATAAATAGTACAACATGCAATTTCTATCTGATTAAAAAGTAAACATTTCTGATTATGTGTGTTGAGGAAAGAGATGTGCTTAAAACATATCCATCTATCATTGATCCAGATTTTACCTATACTTTGTTATACTGCTTCAGCTCGGCTAACAACCAAATTAATGAGGAGGATTTGGATTTAAAGCATAGTAAATACCAGCTGCAGAAAAGCAATAACATGCAGGTAGCTTATATTTGACCTGTTTAATAAACACTCTTTGTACAACAATGTTTATTGAATGCAACATCAGAAACTTGACAGGTTAACAAAATCATAAATGTCCAGTTGCATTGATTAGAAGCAACATGAACTTTTGTTATTAGTTCATGTCATTAAGAATAAAAAAATCAGACTTAATTCATCAATAAAAGTTAATGCTTATAATGAAATCAAAAGTTAAAATGCTAATCCTCTTCATTAAAATAAAGGCTGTTGTATATACATATATTATTTTTCAGCTGAGTTTTTATTTTTTATTTTTAATCATTTCACCCTATGCAAGAGAATAAAGCTACTAAGACACAAGGGGGTTATTTAGTATAAGGCAATATGAGAGAAAAAAAAAGGGTAAATATTCTATTATATTATAAATTAATTATTCAATTGAAAGATTACAATTTTCCTTATCAATACTATGATGAAATCAGAAGTTAAAATGCTAATCCTCTTCATTAAAATAAAGGCCATTATATAACATAATGATGATTCACGTATACTGTCTTAATATGTATAGGAAAAACTACTAAAAAGTTGTAAATTTAAAAATGTATTTTTGTGACAGTATTTATTTATTTCTAGTATTTTATATATATATATATATAAAAATCTTATTACAGTTAGATTTATGTTTAAAAATATCCAAAAAACTCTATCGCTTTCTACGTCACGTGATGTAAACATCTTGCGACAGATGCTCCTAGTTTAAATTTTAAAATCGTTTGTTTCTGATGAAAGGCCGAGGCCGGTCTGAAATATCAAATATATATATAATAATAATCGAAATAAATAAATACTGTCAAAAAAATACATTTTTAAACTTACGTTTTAGTAGTTTTTCCTATATATATATATATATATATATATATATATATATATATATATATATAATAAAACAAAATTTTGATGTTCAAATTCATTGAATAGCCATTTCTATGAAAAAGAAAAATCAGCGTCTTCAGCAACAAAATTTTATTCACAGCAGATTCAAATTACAAAAGATTTTATACCAGCAAAAGTCCCAAAAAAATTTTCATCACAGAAAATTAAAGGGGTGGGATTAATAATTTGTGTGATGAAAATTTTTTTTTTGACTTCTGCCGGTATAAAATCTTTTGTCATTTGAATTTGTTGTGAATAAAATTTTGTTGCTGAAGGTTTTTCTTGTAGAAATGGCTATTCAACAAATTTGAACATTGAAATTTTGTTTTATTTTGTAATTAGAATATAAAATTGCATTGAGCCCTCCACCTTGATCAATTTTAATATTAATGAAATTAACATTAATTAGGATCGGGTTTTTGGGATTTACCTACCTGCTTATCCTTTTGGATTAAAGATATATAATAAGTAAAGAACAAGTAGGAAAAAAGTGTCTTTAATCTAACATTTTACTTTAACAAGCTTCTTCAGAGATTCATTGAAGATGAATGATTTAAAAATCTAAGAGACAGTATGTGGATTGAGGTATTATCCATTGCTTTACCACATGTGACACATATCTGACCAATGAAACCATACCTCAATTCAAAAAATTGAGGTATGGTTTAATTTTAAACTTTATAGTGGAAATTAAAATTAAAGTATGGAAAAGACCCTGATATAACTTGGAGTATAGTAAAAACAGCCAAATCTTACAGTGATGGAAAAATTGGCTAAACAAAAAATGAATTACTAAATGAAAGGACAGAAATTATCTCCAAGTGTAACCATACCAATAATTACCTACTAGGATCATACAATCATCTATAAAAGTGCTCCAAGACCTTCAAGTAACTTTTCCTAATTTTGAAAATTGTGCATTCATAAAAGATTCCTGTTACATGAATATTTGAAAAATGGTAAAATCAGTTATTGTAAATTGCCCCAAAACGCCAAAAGGTAGAAATTGAGGTTGTAAAATAATTTGTTTCCAAACAAAAAATATTTAAAAGTTCTGCAATATAATTGTATTGAACACTTTTTAAATTGGTCTATTTATAACCAAAAACTAACTATATTGATTGTTTAATTACTTCGTTTTTGGTTATAATAAAATTAGATCAGTACACAGTTATATTAAAAAGTGTTCAATACAATTATATTGTAGAACTTTTGAATATTTCTTTTTTTTTTTTTTTTTTTTTGTATAAGCGTTTCACCCCGAGCAAGGCATGTCACTGCCACTACTGTGCAGGGGGCTACGTAGAGTGGAGAAAGGCTGATTAAATATAGGAAATAACAGAGGGTGGGTGATAGGCGGGTGAGGATACCGAGAATGAGGGTTGGGTAGATGAGTGTTGTGAGAATAGTTGGGAGTTAGTGTGATAGGAGGTGTCTATTGACCCTACATTTAAACACCTGGAGATTGTAACTGTTGGGAAAGCAGACTTGTGGAAGGGAGTTCCACAGGCGGGAAGCACGAGAAAAGAAGCTGTTGGAGTAGAATTTACGGTTACATCTTATTTGTTTAACTGTAAAAGGGTGGGACCTAGTTGCTAATCTAGTATCTCATGTAAATTCGTGCTTAGGCGGCACCAGTGATCTAAGCTCATCGGAGCAGAAGCCATGAAAGTACTTGTAGAAGAGGCACAGGGAAGCTACATCACGCCAGCATGAGAGCGGCTGCAGCCGGTCTGCCAAGTCAGTATCAACCACGTTACAGATCCTCCTTTGTATTTTGTCAAGAAGCCCAAGGAGAGCAGCAGGGGCACTCGACCAGATATGGCAGCAATATTCAATACACGGGCGGATGGTAGATTTGTATATGTGCATATTTATAAACGAGTTATTGCAAATCACCTGAAGACATCATATGGTAGAAATCTAGGTTGCGTAATAACTCATTTACAAATGAAGAATATATATATATATAATCTTCTCAAATATTTTGCTATGATTTTTAACAGCAGGGGTACACTTATTACAAAATAATTACTTATCTAATACAAAATTACTCATCATAAAAATGTCCCCAGAAATTTTATAGATATTAAAATAGTGAATAGATAAATAAAATTTCAAAGAATGTTTGAAGTTATTTGAACTTTTATCTATTTACATAGTTTACATAGTTGGACTGTTGTCCTTATCTTCATTGTCATTCATAATGTTTCGGGGGTTGTACGCACTGACCTTCTTCAGGTAGTATATGATGGAATTTTTCTTTAGTAACTTCAATTGTCCAAGATTTTTGTTCATGTCTGCCGTAGCCTGGTATTGAACTCAAAACTCTTTGAGTCAAGTCACTCAGTTACAGCAACTAAAGCTTTTATCTACTGGACATGTTTGAACAATGTAAATAGTGTAAATAGTTAGGATACCTCATCTCAGAAATATAGATAGGTCCTGAAGAAGGTCGGCATGTACAATAGTCAAAACATAAATATGGCAATAAAGATGATGGTAACAATGTAAATAGTTACAATACCTCATCTGAGAAATTTAAACAAATTTAGTTCTCTTCTAATACTGAACATGTGATTTGCAAAAATCTTTTTTGAACCAGTTATTCACCAAGTAAAGTGCTCGGTTTGGTATTTGTTACTGTTAGATAAAATGAAATAAATCTTTTTGTGGATTTGTTCAAATACAGTTAATAGATTTAAATAACTTAATAAAAAATATGCTTTTCATAATGTAAAATAAATTCAACATTTTTCTGATCGTTAAAATGTACTAAATATTCCCCTTTTATACATTCTTCTTATTCATGTGTTGCGTTCTTACAGGATAGAGGCACATCAAGGACTTCCACTTGCCCCTATCTCTTGTCACTCTCAACACTTTTCCTTTTGCTATCACTCCCAAACTCCACTTCGCCATACTCCTGCTCAAGTTCATCAAGTATGTCTTGTGCTGCTTTCCTCTGTCTCTGTCTTTCCCTCTATCCATCCTGTGAGTTTTAGATTCTCCAAGCCCTCCTTCCTCAATACTTGTCCCAGAAACCTCAGCTGTCTCTTCCTGATGCTAAGTAAAAGTTTTCATTTTATTTGCATCCTCTCCAAAACTTTGTCATTGCTCACATGTTCAGTCTATGGATATTCAGCATTCTTCTGTAGAACCAATCTTTTCACTCTTTTCTCTCTTTATGTTTTTTCAATTGTAGTAGATAGACTAAACTATCGCCATGTTCACACTCCACCCACGTCTATTGAACAGGTGAAGAAGCTCATCCCTTGTTCCCTGTTTAGGATGTGGTTTCTGGCTTTCTCTTTTCCTTTCTTTTTACCCTTACATTCGCCCCCTGTGCATCAGTAGCATTATCGCCTTGCTTGGGGTGATATGATTAAAAAAAAAATAAGAACCACTTTTCTGCTGCTTCAGGTCTTTCCTCCATCTTTGAGATCTTCCAGCATTTGCTGCCATAAACGAGGATTGAATGAAATAATAATAATAATAATAATAATAATAATAATTTAACAACAAACAACATGATGATGATGATGATGAATATATGAAGTATTTGCTGTCACTTGGTCTCCAGCAATAAACACAAGAAGTTGGAATGCAATGATAATGAAATTCAAATTAGGATAGATATCACATAACAGTCCAGTACTCTTTTCTTTATTTTTAACCAAATCTTCCTGCCTCTAAATATTCCTTTTTTTAAATGAAAACAAATGATTCTATTAATTTATTATATATTTCATATATTTACTATTTTTTGACTAAAAAGAAGAAAAACCTATTTTGCTTATTCCCAATAGAATTGATGATGTTGAACATTTTTATAGATGGAAGTAAAAACCGTACATAAATATAAATCAATGATCTTAATATTGCAGGTTTGAAATCGAATATCTTATCAGCTTAAATCAAAAGCTTAAATGTGAAAAAAAAAATGTAACATCAAAGTTTAAAACATTAATCTATATGATTTATAATTGAATACAATCTGATTTATGTCTATTCCATAAATTTACAAGCTTATAGAGATAAGAAACTTGTGTTATATCAAAACACAAAATCCAGTCTTAATTGGATGAGAACATAGAATCAAAAATTTTTTTTTTCCCTGTGACTTTAATATACTGTATTTAATCACATAGATGTTCATTGTAGTGCATTAGATATCAACTCGAAATAAGAAATTGAAGAGCCGAGTTGAAATTTCAGTTGAAGTCATTGCATTCACTTATGCGCAAATACCCTTGGGAATAGTATTAATCTCTCTCTTCCCTTCAGCTATGGGTTAAATAACTGGGCAGATTTGTTTCTGTAGGCATTGTTAGCAACCAGTCTACTGTAGAAAGTAATGGCAACCTACTGCAGGAAAATCTTCTGCCCAATCAGTCATGTTTCATTTGAGGTATGATTGCCCAAGCGTTACATTTTGATTTTTGTAAAATTATTCAAATATGAAAAGGGGAAAAGAAATAGACACACATATAGAAATATACAGATACCCACATATGGACAAATGAACAAGTATATACACACATACATACATATACCAGTAAATATACATGTACATACACATATGCACACACAAATTTTTAACTCTTGTTTTTAGCAAGTGTCAATTTACCCGTTAGATTTAGAGCCCCAGTCGAGAAAAAAATCTGTAAACACAGCATATTGGATACATGTAAAACTAAATTGATAAGCTGACATGGGCCTGAGTAGTTTTAAATAAGGTCAAGACAAACATATTCACATTGTGGTGCGTAAACAAATAAATATAATTAAATATATATGCACGCAAATTCACATGTAAAAAAAATAAAATATATATGCGATTTGAAAATCCACAAAGCATCATATAGTTAATAAAATCACATACATGGATCTATTTATAGACAATTATAGGCAAAAATACACACAGATAAACAGAAGAACACTCACACACATATATATGTGCATAAACAAAAAATACATATACACACAGACACACAAACATATATACGCACAAATACACACACACACGCACACACATTTTTTTTTTTTTTTTTTTTTAATCATCTCACCCCAAGCAAGGCATTCCACTGCCACTATTGCGCATGGGGCTACATAGGGGAAGGTAAAGAGAAGGAGTGGATAGACATAGGGAATGTCAGGAGAAAGGTGA